>PVKC010027719.1:0-15672 GCA_004027635.1 Crocidura indochinensis | reverse complement strand
TTTCCAGAAAATTGAGCAGAATACCAAGCTGGGCAGTGTGAGTTTGTTTAACAGTTCTGTGAGGCTCTCTTTGGCACTTCAGTGGTGGAAATTTGCTCACATGTTAGGACACCTCCACCCCCCTTTCAATTGCTCTAAAACTTTCCATTGTGATGGCCACCCGGCACCCACAGGTTCCCATTGCTGCCTGAGCCAGCAAATGCAAGGCAGCAGGAAAAGGGTTACAGCCTCATTTCTAAACAAATAAGAACTGCCAAGGCTTGGTGCTGCTATGAAATTATAATCAACGCATTCATGGATTGGTAGTATTTATCATGTTGTTAGCATTGTAAATTTGTACCATGGTAGATAGGAGTCACACAGCTTGGGGCCCTGTACCTTCACCTATTGTTTTCCCTGTGTTATGATAAATTTCCAGCAACACTTGATTAAAACTGCCAATTTGTTGGGAATAAAGAGAATCTCTCGACACCACCAGGACTAATTACGTTGTCCTTGCCAAAGGGGTAGTTGAATAATTGCATGCGATTATTGCACAGGCCTGGCACTTTTCACATCAGTAGCAAAGCAATGAAGATTGATTTCTTTAATTAATCATTCAAAAATAGCCCCTCATCTTAGTCCCCAAATAGGAGGGAACATGTTCCTACATCTTTCTTCTAAAATGTTCTCAGATGCAATTGGTTCCCTGGTGAGCATCAGAATATGTGTGCCTGTTCAAGATAGCAGGCTTTTCTTGGTCATTGATCATGAATCCTACTTTCTCAATTTGTTATTCTGAGCTCTGAGCTCTCTTAGTAATCTTAAGAGCCTAGAATATACTATCATAGTTTTCGTTCATTGTGTCTGGTTGCTCTTGATTTTGTTTTAATATTTATATAGTGACAATGAAATTACAAAGTTAGTCATGAATGATTTCGGGCACACAAAGCTTCACCACTGTCTATATTTCTCCACTAATGCCCACTCACCCCCATTTGCCTCCCACAAGTCTAATTCTAGAAGAAGCATTTTTGTTTATATATATAACTTTTCATTGTAATTTACAGTACTGTTGCTGATAGGATTTCATACATAACATCTTACAATCTTTCAGTACAGCCTCTCCTTATAAAATGCTTTCCTTCATGATAGGCATTTCCCATGCCCACCTCCAGACCTATTCTCTAGCCCCTTCAATGGACTTGTTTTATATTGAATACCAATTCTCTTATTCCTTGTTTCCACTGTCTTTGGATATTTCTTACTTTATCATTATATTTCTTCTTCTTCTTCTTCTTCTTCTTCTTCTTCTTCTTCTTCTTCTTCTTCTTCTTCTTCTTCTTCTTCTTTTTTTCTTTTTGGTTTTTGGGTCAGACCCAGTAGTGCTCAGGGGTTACTCTTGGCTCTATGCTCAGAAGTCGCTCCTGGCAGGCTCAAGGGACCATATGGGATGCCGGGATTCGAACCACCAACCTTCTGTATGCAAGGCAAAATGCTTTACCTTCATGCTATCTCTCCGGCCCCTCATTATATATCTTTAGGCTCCCATATGATAAGGGATTGATAACAAAGATATATAAGGCACTGGTAGAACTTTATAAGAAAAAGACATCCAACTCCATAAAAAAAATCAGAAGAGGCGAACAGAATCTTCCTCAAAGAATTAAAAATGACCAAAAGGCACATGAAAACATGCTTTGCTTCACTAATCATCAGGAAATGCAAATTAAAGTAATAATGTGATATCATTTCATATCACAGAGATTGACACACATCAAAAAGAACAAGAATAACCAGTGCTGGTGTAGGTGCAAGGAGAAAGGTATACTCATTCACTGGTGGTAGAAATGTCAGTTCATTCAGCCTTTCTGAAAACAATATGGACATTCCTATAAAACAAACAAAAGCAAAAAAAAAAGAAGAAAGAAAGAAAAGAAACTAAAATTTGAGCTTCCATTTTCTGGTCTTTGGAAAATATCTTCAAGGGCCCAAAAACAAAATGGAGAAAAGTTATTTATACTCCTATGTTCCTTGATAACAACCCAAGAATTGAAGAATAGATGACTGAATAAAGAAACTATGGTTTATATATATAACATTCTGGTTTCTCTTTGGCAAGGGAAAAAACAACTCTTACTTGTTCCTATCTAGGCTTTGTTTTACATTTGTATTCACAGGATATACTGGGTTTAAGAATCTCTTGGGTTTGTTTTCAAGGACAATATTCTCTTCTGGACAACACAACCATGTCTACTTATATAACTTAGTTGCATAGTTTGTGCCTAGCTTTTTACAATATACAAATCCAGCTCAGTTGATGTTTTGAAAACAGGAGCATATTTTCTCAATTCAAACCTTAACAAATTGGGACTAGAGAAAGTGCATGGGCTAAGGTTCTTGCTTTGCATGCAGTCTACCTCAGTTTAACCCCAGCACTATATATGGTCCCTTGAATACTACCACAAGACCCTTTTTAACAAAGAGGCAGGAATAGCTCCTGAGCACATTAAGGTATACCTCCCTCCAAAAATAAAGAAAAATCAACAAAATTTAAGTTTCATCAAATTCTATCATCTTTAAATGTTGTTGGACATACTGCTATTTTGTCATTAGTGTGACTGCCAACAGTTGTTTATTTTTATTAAAAATAAAATCAGTTAGTGATATTTATGAATAGTCTTCCACAAAATAGTGTGTCAGGTGTTTGGAACTGATATTAAATGAGGAGGATTGTGCTGCTTTCTAATTGGGAAGCAAAAAATATGAAGTAGGAAATGTCCTATTTTGGCACAACTGCACTTCCTACATGTGGCGCTCACCAACTGTTTCTCTTCTACTGGCAGGAAATACCATATTTAGAGAAGTGAGTTCTTTAAACTTTAAATTGGCCAGGGGAATAGGATGGGTACTTATCCCCTTGTGATTCTCTACCTTGTCCTGCCCTGGGCCTTATGTTCTGTCTCCTGACTATTTTTCATACTATGAGAAGAAAGAGATGCAGAATGTACAATGTACATCAAACACATTCATGTACATTTGGCTGCTCATCAATGTTATTTTTGGACCTTTACACATAAAGATGTATTATTAAAACAATTTTGAAGTTCTAAGAAACTGGATATCTATTGTGTGGAATTGCTTTTCAGTAAATGATATGAAGCTAGAAAGTGTATCAAAGAGCATCTGACCCAACATGTTAAGAAAAAAAAATTAAATCCCCAAAGTAATGAGCCTTACCAGAAAGGCAAGCAGGACAAGAGAACAAGCAGGCAAGGAAATAAGAGAGCATAGTGGATGATTACTGAGCTGACAGATACATAAACAGTGCCAGTGATGAGTTTACAATTTGTTTGGGAGATGAGCATTTTCCGTTAGTCATAAAAACTGAATGGATTTAGACTTACAAATACATTAAGTCAGGAGTAATTCAATCCAACTTCACTAAGTGGGATAAGACTGGAAGGAAGAAAATTCTAGGGCTAGGGAAGAAACTCAGAGACAGAACATAGTGTTGACTTGTGTGAAAGTCTGCATTCAGTCAATAGTAACATACACATTTTGCATTGTAAAGGAGAGTAACATGCTGATAGAGCAGTAGGATTTGTGGAAACTGCCAAGAGAAAGACCTGACTTGTACGAGAGTGATGATAATCATTGCAGCACTGTCCAAAGGAACATATGCATGGAGAACAGGAGAATGAAACTGGGTAGACAGATGTGTTCATAAATCATAGGATAGTCAGGCCAAAGGACTACTTGAGTGGTTGAATTGCATTTCAGAGATGATGAGGATCCTTTAAGGCACAGCTTCATTTCTCCATCAGTGGAGAGAAGGAGTGAAAGCCACTGATGAGCCACCACTGTCAAGTTATCACTACCTTTGACTTCTAAGAAAAACAGAACACATTTTGAAATATATCGTGGCATAGGCACATAAAAAGGGGACTGGATTTGCAAGTCCACATACAAAGTCAAGTGCTTTATAACACCAGTCAGTTAGGTGAAAATATTTTTGAGATTCTTCATAATAGTTTATGGGGCTGCCCTAACATAATACACTGAGTAGATGGCCTTCCAACAGACATTTATTTTCTCAACATACTGGAAGCTAGAATACACAGGGCAAAGGGCCAGCACAAGTGATCACCTCTGAGACCACTCTTTGCTTTCAGATGACTTTCTTCCCCTGTCCTCTTATAAAGAGTTTATCCTAATTTCTTACTTAGTTCCCTACATCTAGACATAGTATCTTTCGATGGTATTGGGTGTGGGGTGGTGGACAAAATCTTCAACACATAAATTTGAAGTTAATGTTAATTACTAAATTTGGTGTTTCGGTCATCATTGGTTCAAAATTCCATGAACTGCAATTTCTCTGTCTCCAGATAATCAAGCAGTGCAAACATGGTTGAAATGTGTGTTCTATATGTTTACAGCAGAGCCCAATGCCTTAGACCAATTCACCTATTTCCATCAGCTCCCCCAAAGGGATAAAAGTACAAAATCAGAGGCAAAGAATCTTCTATGGACATGCATTTCTGAAAGCAAAGTCTGGGTCAATCAGATGAGGTGCACTGAAAATTACCTCTGCAGCCAGACCAAACTCATGAAACCCATAGACAAGTTAGAGACTGGACAGACTAAAGATATCTTTCTGCATTAGCTGCACTTTTGTAGATCAGATTCCAAAATATAACATATTTTACACAACTCGGTGATTTTATGAAAATAAAACTTGAAAACTCACTCTCTTTCACACACACATTCTCTCTCTCTTGAGTATATATCTAACTTACTTGTATACATCTTCTTCCTTGAGTATATATCTAACTTATTTGTCTCTATATTTATTTATTTCCAATCTAGAAAAGCCTTTCTTCTCTCTTTTCTCTCTCTCTTTCTCTCTCTCTCTCCCCCGCCCTCTCTTTCCAGGATCCAGTCCCTTGCCTTTAACTAGATATATCAGTGGGTACCTGACTACTTTACCATGCTTTTAAGGTCTGAGGCTGCAACAGCTAATAATCAATATTCTAGGTGTAATCTCCAATTCTGTGCTATTTTCCAAGAGAACTGTAGCCTTTTAGGTCTGCATTAGATGGTATAAAGTTTCTTTTGATTTGTCACTCATGCTCATCCCCAGGTCCCCTTAGCCTTTGTGTTTTCAATGTTTCTCCCACCTGCAAAGCCTGGACAATGCCATGTCATACAATAAAGCAAAATCAAGTACTTTCTAGCTTCCCAAATTATCTCTTCTGGGAGCCTATTTATCAGAAGGCACAATACAAAAGAGAGGAAGTGCTGTAGGTAGATATTATAAATTCCATTGGGGTTTCAGAAGTTGAACCACCTATTTTATTCTAGCAGGAGATGTTTTCTATATATCTGCTGATTGCACATTCATTCTTTAATCTTTATACATGAAAAGCTAAAAGCAGAAAGCCATAGACTAAAATTTTCTCTGTAAATTGTTGAACATTTGCAACAGATATAGAAAATCACAGTGTGAAAGCTGTTAAAGCTATGAAAAAATAAATTGGAGGCTCCACAGGAAATGAAGGTTTTACATAAGGACAAGGAGACAGCCCGCGTTTTCAAGTCCATTTTGTAATAAAGGAAATTATGATCCACATAGCGCCCACTTTGTGAAATTTCCATTTTGATGGATAATACACTTATAACAATTAGTTTGAAATGTTGCTGGCTTACCTATGAGGTGTTTCTAATAGAGAGTCCACATGTGTTTTCTGGCAAAAAGCAACTGCTAATATTTGAAGTGCAGGTAATTCCTCGGTTCTCATTTAAATTGCCATAATGCTCTCCTTGCTCCAGGCATCAGAAAATAAAATCTCAATTAAAATAAAAGCAGGAAGAGTTCCCGTTAAGCAATGATCATTTGGAGAATTAATGCAATAAATCCCTTTCCTCAAAGCGCTCGGTCAGGTATGAAATCCCACCCCTAATTCCAGCCCCAATGGCTTTCTAATCCCCTTGGGTTGTTTAACCTTGCCCACTTGAGGACAGATGCTCAGGGTCGTTTCCTTTTGATGGAAAGTGAAATGCTTGCACCCACCTTCTCTCAGATCTTAGCTGTCCTTGAAACCAGGACTTTGGAACCTAAACACTCACTCAGTAGAAATTCTTGCATTGGAGGGTGTTCTTTTTTTTTTATTTTATTTTTTTATGTTTTTGGTTTTTGGGTCACACCCGGCAGTGCTCAGGGGTTACTCCTGGCTCCATGCTCAGAAATTGCTCCTGGCAGGCACGGGGGACCATATGGGGCACCGGGATTCAAACCGATGACCTTTTGCATGAAAGGCAAACGCCTTACCTCCATGCTATCTCCCGGGCCCCTGGGGGGGGTGTTCTTTTTATGACTGAAACCCAACTACAATCATGTTTGGAATCACTGTGTTTAAATAAAGATATTATTTTAAAAAAGAGAGAGAATAAAAAGAAATACTTGCATTACTAATGAATGAGAAGTACACAGATGGGGCTTGACTTCACCTTATTGGAAGACAGAAAAATCATAACCACACTCATGACTAGGCACACAATCAGTTATAATGGGCAGATATAGCAGAACTCAAACAAACAATACTCTTTTTGATGTCATGTGCCACTGTGCCCGGCTTTCTTTGTCTTCCTCTACCCAGCACAATCTATTCACATATCCCTTTCTAAAACCACCCTTCACCATGAGCATCTGAGTAGCTAATTTGTACCTGATATTCATTCATTCAATAAATATCTTAGTGATCTCCAAATCTATGCACCAAGCAATATTCTAAGCATTGAACATTAAACTGAACAGTAAATGCAGTATAATTAACCCTTGACCAATAGTTTGAACTATGCAGTTTCACTTCAAATCAGGTTCATTGGTAAGCACAGGAGAAAAGTTTAGAGTATTGAAAACCACATTCAGTACTGTGATATTCCTCTTCCTTAAGATTTTCTTTTTATTTTCTTCTTTCTTTCCTTTTCTTCCCCCTTTCCTTCTCTTTCCCTTCCTTCCTTCTTTTCTTTCCTTCCTTCCTTCTTTCTCTTCCTTTCCTTGCCTCTAACTAAATGTATCAATTTCCTCCCTCCTTCCCTCCCTTTCACCCTTCCTTCTTCCCTTCCTCTTTCCCTCCTTCCCTCCCTCCCTTTCACCCTTCCTTCTTCCCTTGCTCTTTCCCTCCTTCCCTCCCTCCCTTCCTCCCTCCCTTCCTCCCTTCCTTCCTTCCTTTCTTCTTTCTTTCTTTCCTTCCTTCCTTCTTTTCATTTTTGGGTCACAACTGGTTTTGCTCCTGGCAGTGCACAGGAACCATATGTGGTGCTGCAGATGGAATTACCATCAATCATATGCATTACAGTTACTTTATTCCTTGTATTATTTCTCCCACCCAGGATTTTCTTCATAACATTTTCTTTCCCGCATTTTACTTTATTATACATAGTACATTATACACACGCACACACACACGCGCGCACACACACACACACACACACACCCACACACGAGCTGTAAATATATCAAGTGAAATAGAAACAACCGATGTTGGCAGAGACATGGGGGGAAACAAATCTTCATCCCCTATTGCAAGCAGCCGATCCAGGATGGACAGTGGTTCAAATCCTGGCACCCCATATGATCCCTCGTGCCTGCCAGGATTGATTTCTGAGCACAGAGCCAGAGTAACCCCTGAGTACTGCTGGGTATGACCCCAAAACCAAAAAATAAATAAATAAAAAGAATTAAGAACTGAGCTTCCATATGACCCAGCAATTGCAATTCTGGCCTCTTCCCTAAGAGCTCCAAAATATTACTTTGAAACAACATGTGTGTGCACCCCTATATTTATTGCAGCACTATTCGCCATAGCCAAGATTGGGAAACAAATCACATGTCCAAGAGCAGATGACTGAATTAAAAAACAAACCGTGAAAGGCCTGAGAGAGTACAGAATGCAGGGTTCTTGCCTTTTATGCAGCTGACCTGGGTCCATTTCCCAGCACTCTAAGTGGTCCTCTGATCTCCAGAAGTGATCCCTGAGATAAGCATAAAGGTGTGGCTTCAAACAGTAAAATATAAGAGTGGTAGGATCAGAGAGATGGCCTTGCAATTAACTAACCCAGGTTTGATTCCCAGTACTGCTTATGATCTTCTGAGCACAGCTGAGTGTGACTCCAAAACAAAAATAACCCTTCACCAATATGCTTACACAATGCAGTACTACTCAACTGTGAGAAAAGATAAAATCATGCAATTTCGAGGTCGAAGTGATAGCACAACAGTAGAGCATTTGCTTTGCACTAAGTTGGCCCAGGATGGACCTGGGTTCAACCCCCAGTGTCCCATATGGTCCCCTAAGCCAGGAGCACATTTCTGAGCACATAGCCAGGAGTAACCCCTAAGCATCACCAGGTGTGGCCCACAAACAAACAAAAACATCATGCAATTTGCCACTACGTAGATGAATTTAAAGTGTATCATTTTAAATGAAGTTATCCCTTACATTACATGTAGGATATAAAGAAGCATAATAGTTAATTGGACAAATGACATATGATAACAGATCTTGAGTATAGTTCTGTGAAACTGAGTTTACCAAAAAGTATTGGGGGGTAGGAGGGGAACCTTAATATACTGGTGGGGGAGGCATGATTCTCATGGTGAGTATGGAGTTAGAACAGTTTTCCTGAAACTATTATTAATAGAATCATAAATCATGGTGCCTAAATGAAACATAAAAGAAAGAATAAAGATGTGACACTACAACTTCATGATACTTTAAGGTTTCTAATACTAGTAAATATATAGCTAATGTTGGAGGGAATAGTTTGAAAATAGACAGATTCTCATCTGTTCAGTATGACGGTCCCTAACTCTCATTTTCACCCCCAGGATTTACAGTAGACAAAATGCCAGCAGCACATATATCCTCCTGGGGTAGTCACTGGGGAATGTATTCTCATCATTTATGGAGTGGAAATAATTTGAAACTTTTTTCTGGGCTTTTGTTGTATTTGGAAGGAAAAAAAGGCCTTAGCTAACTATATTGATTATGCACTTAGACACTGTATTGGTATCATGAAATATAAGAAAATTCAGGGCTGGGAACTGTCAATTATTACTACTGTTCTCCTCCCTGATCTCTGAGATTAACAAGGATTGTTCTACATTGGTGGTAAACAAGAAATTGTTCTTATTTCTTCTACACTCATGGGTTTTCTATCCCAGGTCTTTCTGCAACCCACTGATAACCTCTAAAGAGCAAAAGGTAAGGTCAACTCCTAAGTTTCAATAACAATGCCCCAGAAATATTTGACTTATCATGTCTATCTGTTTCTCTTTTGAATTAGGGAGGAAAAGAAAAGGGGAATATTCCATCACTGATAGGACAGCTAGTATCCATAGCAGAAAAATAACAACAACAATAACAAATGAAATCCTGAAACCAACAACTCATCAAGCAAAAGCAAAAGATGCTAGTGAAAACATTTCTGACATTCTTGCCCGCGATCTTACAGTTCAACCAAGGCTGAAGTTCAGTGAAAATAGAATTGGCTCAACTAACAAGAACTCTGAAGACTTACCTTTACACCAAATCAATTGTTCTCTTTGGTCTAAGCTTCTGATTATAGAAATGGAGAAAATGGGACTTTTCCCAGGTTCTTTGATGCTGCTGCTACTGTTGCACATTATAAGGTCCCAGAATAACTAAATACTTGATGAGCAAGCACATGTATTACAATGAATGAGATTCTAGGTTTGATCCTTGCACCACAAAATAAACAAGCAAACAGCATAATAAGTAATAAAAGTCCACTCTGTATCAGGCTCTTGACAATTACATGGAGAATTTGAGGTGAGGAAGACCTAGGCATGAAAATAACTGATTCCTCCCTGAAGATTTCTAAATTTAGCAAAGGTTGAAAACACCAATTATAACATCTATTCAATCAACCTTTTTGTTGCAGGGCAGAGCAAAGGAATTTTGGCAATATCCAGCAGTGCTCAGGACGTATTATTGGCTATATTTGAGATAATATAGGATGCCAGCAATAAACAAGCAAAAATATATGTGCATAAAATATGAAAGGTTACCCTTAATATCTAACATGTTCTTAGAAATTTATATAAAAGGTATAAATAACTTAATACATCTTTGGGAAAAATAAAAATATGTATCATAAATAAATTTTAAAAATTTTTAAAAACTCAGTAGTTTAAAGTTAATAGTAATTCTCTAACTCTATTTTTTGGGGAAACTTTTTTGTAGGCATATCACACAGTATTGCCTAAGACTTACTCTTGATTCTGTGCTCAGGGTTTACTCCTTTCTGGTGGTGTTCAGGGGATCATATATAGTGCCAGGGATGAAACTCAGATTGGTCATGTACAAGGCAAGTGTCTTAACCCTGATACTATCTCTCTGACCACTTTTTTTAAAAACAGTTTTTTGGCTACAACCGGTGGTACTCAGAGCTTATTCTTGGCTTTTGCTCAGAAATCATTACTGGCAGGGTTGGGAGACCATATAGGACACCTGAAATCAAATCTGGGTCCGCTGTGTACAAGGCCAAAGCCCTACACAATGTGTTTTACTCCAGTCCTCTGAAGTAATAAACTTTTTAAAGAAAATAAAATTTTATAGAGTCTAAATATCACCCATCAATGACTAGATAATTAAGACGCTATGGTATATATACATATAATAGACTATTAATCATAAGAAAAGACAGAATCCAACCCTTTTTGAAAGCATGGGTAGATCTCAAGAATGTTATACTTAGTGCAATAAGTAAAACTAAGAAACAAGCACTCTATGATTTTACTCCTACCTAGATAAAGAAACAAAACAAAAAATAGACTTTATATGTGGGATGAGAGCTGGCCTAGCAATTAACTAACCAAAGTGGTTACCAAAAGGAAAGGGCGAAATAGGGTCAATAAATTAAGTATAAAAGGTCTGTTATAGGGGGCAGTGAGGTGGCACTAGAGGTAAGGTGTCTGCCTTGCAAGCGCTAGCCGAGGAAGGACCACAGTTTGATTCCCCAGTGTCCCATATGGTCCCCCCAAGCCAGGGGCAATTTCTGAGCGCTTAGCCAGGAATAACCCCTGAGCATCAAACAGGTGTGACCCAAAAAACAAAACAACAACAACAACAAAAAAGGTCTGTTATAGAATGACACCTGCAAGCTAGAGTTTTAGGAATGAACATAATATATGTATAGGTGTTGATGAATAAATATGTACACACAAGAGCTATATGTTATAAGCCATACTATAAACCAATGTTACTATAAATAAACTTATACATTTATAAACTATAAATGTATCTACATATATATGTACAAGTATTTTTATACTTAGTAAATCAATGTCACCCCCCTAGAATAAGGAAGGAAGGAAAGAAGGAAGGAAGGAAGAAAAGATGGAAGGAAGGAAGGTAGGAAGGAAGGAAGGAAGGAAGGAAGGAAGGAAGGAAGGAAGAAAGGAAGGATAAAGAGGAAAGGGGAAAGAAGTGGAGGGAAGGAAGGAATGGGAGGGGAAAGGAAAAAAAGGAAAAGAAGTAGTAGCAGCAAATAGCTTGCTAAGTAATTAAAATGAAAGGTTGACACTAAACTTTCTAATGTGCCTTTCAAGTAGGTAGGCTGGGGTGGGTTTGAGGGAACCTGGATACACTGGAGAGGAAAATCAACACTGGTGGTGGAATAGATATTAGAATTTTGAATGCCTAAAATTCAACTAAGAATAACTATGTAAATTATGTCTTAATATTTTTAAATAACAAATGTACAGACAATTTTAATTATATATAAAATTTAAAAAGTTAATATACCCAACTTAGTAAAGGGAAAGATAGGGAAAGGATAAAAAATTGATTTTTTTTTCTTTTTTAGGAAAGACACATGAGGTTTTGGGAGAATTAGGAGCTAGAAAAGTTTGAGATAAATCTGGCTTCTTTCTTCTTCAGTACCATAAAATTCCTTCCAAAAAGGAAATTTTAGGTCAGTTTTTTTTTGGGGGGGGGCACACCCAGTGACGCTCAGGGGTTACTCCTGGCTATTCTCTCAGAAGTTGCTCCTGGCAGGCACGGGGGAACATATGGGGAACCGGGGGATCGAACCGAGGTCCGTCCTAGGTTAGCGCAGGTAAGGCAGGCACCTTACCTCCAGTGCCACCGCCCGGCCCCTTTAGGTCAGTTTTATTCACATTCTCACTTGTATAGTTTCTTGGGCTTTGCATTTCCCTACCTGGACTCTTACTAGTGATCAGAGGGTATACTGGCACATCTTGTCATCTCTGTAAAATTTTCCTAAAATTCATATATCTATGTCTGATCTAACATTAAAGCCATAAACAATAGTTCATTTTGCTCTGTTTTAGCTATTATATATAAAGGGAGCCATTATTTCACATGCTTCCTATTGTATTTTCTGAAATTGGAATATAAATGTCTCCCACTTTTGTTTTTTTCTTTATTTTACTTTATTAAATGCCATTATTTACATAGTTGATCATAATACAGTAATTTTGAGCATTTAATGTTCTAAGACCAACCCCACCACCTGTATGATGGTCCCTCTACCATTGTCCCTGGTTTTCCACTCATCCCCCAAGCCAACCCCTTTAGCACACACAAAATAATTCACTTATTACTTTACAACAAAATGGTTAATTGAACTCATCAAAACTTACTTCAGTTAAAGAAAATTTGTGGAAACTGGGGTTTTGGGTCACACCCGGCAGTGCTCAGGAGTTACTCCTGGCTCCATGCTCAGAAATTGCTCCTGACAGGCACAGGGGACCATATGGGGCACCGGGATTTGAACCGATGACCTTTTGCATGAAAGGCAAATGCCTTACCTCCATGCTATCTCCTGTGCCCCCTATGTCTAAGGATTTATTAAGTTCTTTGTTGCCAGTTAAGACTTCTGTGTTACTTCTTTTGTTTATTGGCTTAGTTAATTCTATGCCTTTTTTTGCCACACCCCGCAGAGCTCAGTTGTTACTCCTGGCTCTGTACTCAGAAATCGCTCTGGTAGGCTCATAAAATCATATGGGATAGTGGGGCTCAAACTCAGGTTGCTTATTTTCAATCTAATTGTGTATTCCTACTTGACTGTCAATATTGTGAAATTTGAATGTATCACATGAATGTGGCTATACAGTCTAGTAACTCCAGGATCTATGGAATTGAGCCAATAAGTTTTAGTTCCTTGTCTTGGTTTGCATCTCTTATGAGATTAGTGATAATCTGTGTAGCTGGGTCATTACAGAACAGGGGCTGTAAGATGTGGGTGTGACTACTAAGGTTTCTGGCAATATGGGGTGGCAGAGAATGGGGTGCTACTAGCTCTCTCTCCATGAAGAATCCAGAGTCTCATCAGGAATGCCTTGGTATTTTCATTGGTTTGATGTCTCTATAAAGAGGTAAAATTGGGTTGTACTGTTCCTTTTTTATTTTAAATTATCTTTTTAAATATGTCAAAACCATTTTATAGCTAGTTAATTATCATATACATAAATTATTGTTAAGCAAGTGAGAATAGTTGAGTAAAGTTCAACAAATTTCATTTCTTTAGTAAAGACCACAGACCTATGGGATAAGATGAACCTGAAGCACCTGAAATATAGTACTTGAAAATAAGAAATATTCCAAGACTAAAGACACAAATACAAACTTGAAGACACTCTGTTGGCCAATTCTGAGAAAAACTATCAAAAGAAATACTAGTAAAAATGGATAATGACCCCCCCTAAATAATAGGACTTTTCAGAACGTCAGGTTTGTGTGTGTGTGTGTGTGTGTGTGTGTGTGTGTGTGTGTGTGTGTGCGCGCACACACGCGCATTGACACTGATTTTAAAAGACATGGAAATGGGAAATATATCAGTTGTAAGAGAAAACTGCCAAATAAAAATGAGATGAACCATAAACAGAATAATGACATTAGAAAACTAACTTTTGGTCATTGTTTATAGAAATGATTAATTTAGACAGGAAATAGGAATTCATATTGAGCTAGCAAGTGAACATGGGGTGAAGTACAGAATTGTCCATGCTCTTAAAGTGACTGCCCCTAAGTATACATTGATCCTTATTTAAATATAAAAACGTAGCTTACAGAAGAAAATTCTGGAAGACAGTTATAAATAAGATGATAAATGTAAATACAACTCTGGTGAGGAAAAGAGATGCCAAATGCCACTCAACAGGATAAATAAGAGGACAACATTGACAGTGTAGCCAAAAACATATCACCAGGAATTCATCATGATGAAATACTAAGCAATTTCAAATCAAGAACACTTGTCAGAGAAAGGAAAAGATTTCTCCTACCCATTTGTGTTCTTCTCTGGTTAGCCAAATAAATAAGTCAACAGATAGTTTAGTAGTAGAAAACAAATTTAATGATATTACCAGAAAGGCCTGAGCACAAAGGGAATGAGACAAAATTGGAACACATGTCTGTGGGGATGGTTTGGGATACAGGTAAAGGCTTCAGAGATAAAGCACCCACTTTCCAAAGAGAAGGCTACTCACAGAACAAAGACCAGATGCTCTAATTAGATGTTTGACCAGCCATGTAGCAGGTTTTTCTGATAGAGATGTTGTTTCTGGAAATAATCCAATCCTGGGTAAAATTTCCTGCTTATCAGTCCTCTAGATTATGAACAGAGTGGCGAGAGTTTCTCATGAGCTCTCGGGGTTTCCACAGAGGACATAATGTTCTAATTCTCCTGCCAAAGTAACACTTGTCAAGGCTTATCCTGAGCACCATTCTGAACATCTTGTGGGAAGGGCTGGCCTTTGGTTTTCTAGAATGACCTAATATCTTTAACTATGTCAGGAGCATGAATATCAAGGGGAGACCTGATGTTTTCCACGAGAGACCAGAGCAAGGTGACAGACAACTGAAAGCAAGCTGTGGCCTAGATGGACATAGCACGGATATAGCTAGAATCAATGGGGGAATAGGAATCTGGCCTCTAAGCACTGGATGGAGAAGACAAGAGGACTGGGCTTGCCCCGTTTCTGTCACATTGATGTTTTCCTTTCTTCCCTGGTTCGGAGTTGTTTAGTTATTCTTCTTTCTAGAATCAATCATCAGCTGTTGCCTTTGAAACTCCAAAGGGATGGCTCTCTCCCATTAAACCCTCTGTGGAGCTTCAGAAATTCTCCTCCAGTCTGTGGAAGGTGGGCAGGGAAGAAAAAAGGGGGAAGGAAGGGAGCCAAAAGCAGACATGTTACTTCCTCTGCCAGACAGTTCAGTTGGGCTAAGTTCCTAGATGGTGCTGGGCTAAATAATGATTGTGGAAAATTCTATCCTAGCTTTACTTAAAAGTGTCTCTGGAGGAAAAGAAAAATCATTGAAGTGTGTTTTTGGACCAGCTTGTCATTAAGCTGGAAAAAGCTATTTTGTTGCCTTAATTAGTTTTATTGTTTTGACATTTTAGCTTTTTAAAGGCTTTGTGCTGGAATTCAAGTACAGTATTTCATTGCCATGGAGTCTATTTTAATGAATGATTATTATACAAATGAACCTGCTAATGGCTTCCTTTTTCTTCCCAGAAAACAAACAAAATCTACACAGAAATGCTGAAGGGCCCCCATTTTGTATTAAACCTGTATGCTACTGTCTTTCTGAAAAAAATCAAACCAATCAAAATGCACACACACACACACACACACAC
>PVKC010027718.1:0-15664 GCA_004027635.1 Crocidura indochinensis | reverse complement strand
GCTGTATTACAAACAGCTTAAATGAAGAACTTTCCTCATCTCTTTGTAGAAATTTGCTTCTAGACAAGCAAAGAAAAAAGATGTATAAAAATTTCTATACAGGGGCTGAAGCAATAGCGCAATAATACAGCATTTGCCTGCATGTAGCTGATCTAGGACCTCGGTTCTATTCCCCGGTTTCCCATACAGTCCCCAAGCCAGGAACGATTTCTGAGCTCATAGTCAGGAGTAATCCCTGAGGGTCATCGGGTGTGTTTGGGTCACCTGAGGGTCACCGGGTGTTTTCGGGTCACCTGATGATCAGCGGGTGTTTTTGAGTCACCAAACCAAAATTAGAAAACAATAAAAAAAATTTTTTTTCTATATAAACTCCTAGTTCAAAATTTTAGAGTTCTCCCCCTGTATAGCCATCTAGCTGGGTCTTGGTTCTTATCACCTTAATGATGGAGGAAGCTTCAGTTTCCCCCTTGCCAGCTGTTGCTAGTGGCTCCATTTATCTGTTTCTGTTCCACATATTTTTACATTCTTTTAACTCTGTGGGCTTTTTCTGAGAAGGGAAAATTAACAATCGCCCAAACCCATAAATTCTGTACCAGACCTCAGGATCACCTGAAACACGAGAGAATGTATAATGTGCCTAGAAAAATGGTCAGAAAACCAAAAAGGTCATAAACTAGCTAGACAACTCTGTTAAGATTCTCAACCTCTGTAATATTACTGTTAGTTGATAAGTACACAAAGAACCAGTTTTCTTATTTAACACCCCCCCACACACACACACGTCACACTTAACTTAGTCCTATACTGAGTGTTTTCTGCAGGGAAGTTTCCTTCCCTTTCCTTCTACTTTCCAATAAACTTTTCTATTATCTAACTCTGAGTCTTGTATCATTATTACCCAATATTTCTACTCTTAAAAATATTAAATAACCTCGGAACAAAAACAATCATAGAGTCTTGATATCACTACCCTCCCATCATTACCCTGAAGAAAAAGAAAGGGGCATAGAAAACCAATGTAATTATTGCTATTAATAATCTAATCTAGAAACTTCATGTTTACTTTAAGGAAAAAAATTAAAGATGAATATTAATTATCAATAAAACTAGGACATTTTCTAAACACTATACAACATATAAACATAAAATATAAACATAAGGAGTATTACTAGGTAGATTTTACTTTTTTCTTTTTCCTTTCATACTGCTTTTACTGGATTCAAAAAGAAAAAGAAAAAATTTTCCCTGTCAAATTTCAACATTTTCCTACTTCTCTTTTTACTATCAAGAAAATTAGACCAAGAAAGCAAAGAAACATTATGAATTTTATGGAAACAGTATGAAAATAATATTTGAGGATTAATATTACTATAATTTTGGGATTTTTTAGGCCACACCCAGTGGCACTCAGGTGTTACTCCTGGTTCTGAATTCAGAAATCACTCCTGGCTCAGGGGAACATATGGGATGCCGGGAGTTGAACATGTGTCCATCTTGGGTCAGCTGCATGAAAGGCAAACACCCTGCCACTGTATTACCACTCAGGCCTCTTTAATTTTTCTATATCTGACATTCAAAAGTGAATATTGCACGTTGGTACACATTACTGAAGAGAAAAAAAAACAAGATTTCATTTATTTTGGTTTTGGAGCCACACACAGCAAAATGATTCCTGGCTCTGCACTTAGGGACCACTCTTGGCAGAAATGGAGGACCATATGGGATGCCGGAAATCTGAAGTTGATAATTAAACCCAATGTAAATTTACCTATGTTGCTTTTAGGAATTTCTGCCTTATTATCTTTTTCTATGTCCCATAAATAAATAGGATAATTCTTTGTCTATTTCTCTCCCTCTGACTCATTTCATTCAGCATAATATTCTCTGTATCTATCAAGGTATATGCTAATTTCATGACTTCATTTTCCTAACAGCAGTATTGTATTCCATTCTTTAACTATACCAGTTTCTTTATCCTCTCATCTGTTCTTGGGAACTTGGGTTGTTTCCAGATTCTGTGAATTTCCAGCACTATGAATAGTGTTTCAATGAGCATAGAAATACTAATGCTTTTTTTGCATTATAAACATTTCCTTGAGTAATATTTCTGGGTCATATGGGAGCTCAATTTCGAGGTTTTTTTTTTTAAGTTTATACATATTGTTTTGACTTGACCAGTCAACCATTCCCATCAGAAGTGAATGAGAATTACTTTATCATCCATGCCAAAGTGTTAGCTCTTGCTCTTTGTGATGTGTGCAAGCTCTGTGTTGGGAGATACCTTAGTGTTGTTTTGATTTGCATCTCCCTTATGATTAAAGATGTACTACAATTTTTCATGTACCTTTTGAGGAAATTTCTGTTTGTCCTTTCTCCCATATTTTTGTCCTTTCTCCCATATTTTTAGGTTCCAGCAGGACTTTTTTTAGGTGGGAGGGGGATTAGATGTTCTTTCCTTGTTAAACTCTACCTGTGCTTTAGATATCTTAGATATCAACCTCTTATTAGATGAATATTAGATGAATTGTTTCTCTCATTCTGTGGGGAGTTTTTGTATTCTGGTTACCATCTCCTTTGAGGTACAGGAACTTCTAAGTTTAATGTAGTAAAATGGGTATTTTTAGTTAATTAAAATAGTCAACAAATTTAAATAAAAACAAGTTATTAAAATATAGAATCACTTCAATATGAACATACTTTTAAAAAATTAATGGGATTCAGCCTATGAGGGCCAGGCCTCTAACAACAACCTAAGAATAGAACATTAATGTCTGCCTTTATGTGGCCATGAGATTTTAGACAGTGGACTCCTCTCTGATTGCCAAACCTAAATTGTAATCAAGCCATGTCTAAATTGTATATAGTCCCTCTTATATATTACCCTTCTACCCCCCTTCAGAAATCCTTCTAGCCTTTCATCCCCTAATCCTGATCCTTATCCTTCCTTATTTAACCCTCTTCACCCTCAGTTATTAACCCAGTAGGTACCGGGACCAACTTCCTGCTCCAATAAACCACCACCAAGCTCCCAAATTGAAAGGACTCCCTCCCAGCCCCATGCCACATGCCTTGGCAAGAAATTACAACCAATTCATCTGCTGATTCATGCTTCATAGTCCTTCTTACCCTCCTAATCATGGACTGTTGCATGCCACTACCTCAGCCCCAGAAGGACTCTAGTCCAAGGACACTTCCCTCATGGTTACAAATAATTTTGCAAACTCAATAAGACATGATGTGTGATGAAAAAATGCCCTGGACTCCACCCACCACAAGAATATTTCAATGGTGAAGCCTATATTTCCTTTATGTGATTAATATCTCTATAATAATAGTTCCTAGTCTTTTTATTCTCAAAAGTAAGCCAGCCTCATAAAAAGCATTTTTTCTTTAATGCATTTTTAAAATATATTTTTATTTATTTCTTCTATTTTATATCTATGATTTATTTTTTTCTTCTCTCTCTTTCCAACATCACCTGCTTTGCTTCTGCTTGGTATGAAAATCTACAAGAAAAGTCTTGACTTGGATAAAAGCTAGAGTCAAAACCAGGGCACAGAAATTGTGCAGACTATCATTCTTACCTCCAAATCCACTAGCAATATGATATATCACCATACCCTTTATGCACACAAATTATCTAGTAGTGATAAGAACCCATATTTTTAAAAATGCAGAGTTGCCTACCACCATAAGCATATATCATGTAGACCCATTTTTTAATCCATGTGATTGGACAGCAACTGTCCAACTCACAACCCCAGATTCCAAATGTGAAACTGACATAAGTCCCAGCAACAGCACCAGGAACTAAATTCCTTAGGGGAAAACTCTGAATGCCATCCCGGCATCAACTTGCACCAGTTTTAGCATGACATCCTGACATGAGGTAACGGCAACAAGTTAAGAGAGGGCTGCCTCATCTCAGCACCTAATGGTATGATGCAACCAGGAGACATGTCATCCTTTACCCTAACCATAAACCAAAATTACTATCTTCAGAAGACTGACTTTGACAAATATAGTCTGGACAGAACCTATCAAGGGACCAATGAGGAAGTTCCTAACTTAAGCCTTGGCCTAGGATTTGTACAAAAACCAAAATCTCTAATTTCAGAGATCTAATTTTGACAACTGTGACTGAGCAGAACTTCTAGAACTATGCTGAAAGACTATACCCTATGCTTTGTCCTAAATTCTGAACAACAACCAAGACTACTAATTACAAAAGACTGATTACAACAGTGATGGAACAGGTCTCCTAGAACCATAAAGAAAAACTCTCTCCTTGCCTATGACCTATGCAAATAACGAGATCTCTAGCTACAGAGGCGGGATGTCATTACCCATATCTAAGTAGAAAGTTTCCTGGCACCATATAAAGACCTTGGGGTATGTAAATGAGTGAGCATGGAACCTGTAGTAGTTCCCATGGCAGTATGTTTCAAAGGTGGTGAAACCCTGTTATTTCTTAGGCCAAGGGAATTCCCGCTATAATTTAAGAAGTTGCTGGTCTGGGTTTGTTTTTGTTTTTGTTATCAGTAGCTGATGGTTTGGGCTTTGGGTTTATTCTTTGGTTATTCTTTTGGAAATTTTTTGATACTACCTTACTGTTTTTTTGTTTCTGCTTTGTTTTACTTTACTACCTTTTTATTCTTTTTTCCCTTCCTTCTTCTAAATGCATATTTATAACACCTAGATGAACTCCTACTTTTTCTCTTTTTTGCTTGCCTTTTTTATTTCTCTTCCTCCGATAGAACCCAGACCAGACATTCAAATGTTCATTTGGTGAAAATAAAAACTGATCAGAAATGAATACCAAATCTAAAGTCATCGACAACAGAATTGATACCCAATCTACCTCAGCTGTACAAGGTGGGGAATAGTTGCACTAGCATTATAGGGGTAAAGGAGGGAGATGTGGGATGCATGCTGGGAATAGGAGTAGAGGGAGGACAACATTAGTGGTAGAAATACCTCTCACTCATTGTCACTATGTGCCTTAAATATTATTGTGAAATATTTGTAATTCACTTTTATCACAAAAATAATTTAAAAAAACTAGAGCAAATAGTAATAATAATAATAATAATAATAATAATAATAATAATAATAATAATGTAAATGGGAATACCACATGCCCCAGCAAAAAAAATAATGGGGTTGATAAGTTCTAGTAATAGAATGAATATTTTTAGATAAGCACAGGTCACTAGAATATATTTAACATTTGCCAAAAAAAAAGATAATTTCTCCATTAGAAAAAGGCTTCATTAGAGGCAGTATTGCTAAATATTTGACTCTTAAAACTGTGAATACTAACTTTCACAGGTCCAAACTACATAGCTTTATCAGTAGAATCAGTTTTAAAACAAGTTGATTAAAACAATGTAATTGTGATGGCAGTACATTATTTTTTAAAACATAAAGGAAAGAAAAAGGTAAATTTAGAGTTGAAAAATAATCTAATTGTGATCAGTAATAATAATAATAATAATAATAAATGATTTTTAGCTGACAGGGAAGAGGTCAAGCATCTACTCTTGAAAAGAACTGTGTGTTTTTTCCACAAAATGAATATAACACAGCTGGTGCATAATTACCAAGTTACTTATAGGCACTTAGATCTGTCAATCATGGGAAAGGTCAAATACATTAAGCTGAATAAGTATATAATCTTTAATTCCCTGGAGACGCTAACAGAATCAGAAAACACCACAATGCAACAGTTATCAAAATATATCAAAGAAATTTTTATCCAACAGAAAATCCCTGTTACAGGAACAATCAAGAACAGAGAAATCAAAAACAAGCAATCAAAAATAAAAAAAAAAACTATAAATGTATGTAGATAGTCTTGAGCTAGTACATGTCTTGAGATATTTAGTTTTTTTGTTTTTGTGTTTTTATGTGTAGTAGATCTGGTCAGAGCCACCTAAATCAAAGGACCGAATATAATCATTGTGAAATAAATGGCTGCAACTATTCTATAGAGGGAACAGAATTCTTAAAAGTGTTGACACTCATTTTTAACAGAGCCATAATCTGAAATTCACTAATTTAGAAGGATCTGTGATAGCTGGACATGACAGCAGTAGAATACTCACTTTGCATTAAAGATCTTGAACTCAATCACTAATGCCACACACACAGAGACTCACACACACAATGCTACTAATATGTATTTCCTAAGAAAAAGATCTTTGATAATTCAATTTTATAATTTATAAGACAACTTGAATTTGAATGTTTATGGTGCTCAAAGACAGGCTACACTTCAAGTCATTCAAGAAACTGGATAATGTGGAATTATTCTATAACTTATCTTAATAAAAGAGAAAGCCCCAAACTCTTCTTACCAGCAGTTTCATCTGTCCCAATTGACCTAATACAAATCTAACTCCCAAGGGCCTGGCTCTTAATTTAAACACTCCTGTCATTTTCCAAAGCTATAGTACTCTGCCTCTGAACTTGGGCTCTCTAGGACACTAAGGCAAGTGCCAAAACAAAGGACTCAGACCAGTCAGGCTACTCTGTAGGATCCCCGAATTCTCTGTATTAATTGGTTAAGAATACAAAGATCCTTTTAAAGCCTATATACAAACTCAATTTACCTATCAAAAGCACCCACAAAGAGTCATATTAACTTAGTCTTATACTAAGTTCCACCCCACATAGAGTTTCTTTTCCTTCTCCTATACTCTCCAATATTTCAACATTATACCTCTGAATCTGAGCATTATAACTACTCAATATTTTCATTCTTGAAAACATTGCAGAACCTGGGAACTGGTAGACAATCACAGAGACCTGCAGTCACCTGCCCTGGATTATTTGGGAACTCACCTGGAATCGCCAAAAGTGCACTATTGCCAGATTCAAAGTCTCTGTCACCTGTTTCTTTGTTGTCAAATGCCTAGTCCTATAGCCCTATCTGGAAAAAAAAAAAAAGGGCATCTAGCCACCAGTTAGAAGATGACCCATACCACAGGGCTACTCTTAAAGTGCATTAAAAGTCTGTCTGACTTCATTCTCTGATCATCACTTTCCCTTGGAAAGTGGAATATCATAATTAAGGGAGTAAGGTTCTGGCAACCCCACAGGACTGTCTCTGCTCTTCCGTCTGTCAGTGACCCCTGAATAGGTACTAAACTCAGCATAAACTACCTGTAGCAGATTAGAGGCTTGCACCAGCCTTCCAGTAAAATCTCTTCTCTCATTGTCTCTTCTCATTGTTTCTACCACTTAATTGCACATAGGTGCATTACTTCTTGATTCTCCTCTCTGAGGTCCCTATGACACAATTTTTAAGACTAAGCCTGGGGAGACTTTTGCTTCCATAGACTATGGCCCAGAGGCAAGTACTCCTGGATCCTGTGGCAGTATGTCTGACAGCACAGCTTGTAGCATGAAGGCAGTAGAGGATGCAGTGTCAGTCGGTCATGGGTCATATATGACCTGCTGGGCCTAGTGAGCTAGCTGACCCTGACCAATAGATAGAGAAATTGCCATCTGTGAGTCTGAGTTTGGAATGATATAATATTTATCCTGAAGTAAACCCTCACTGCTGCTGAAAAGGACACCGTCTGGTAGCAGTGATTCACTCAGGATGAATTGACATTGAGGTTCCATGTAAGGAGGATGCTAGGCCGCAGACTCAGCAAGAAAGGAACTCACACTCTAGTTCAACTCCAGGCAGAGACCTTCAGATAGGAGTGAGTAGGAGAAACAGGGGCATCTGAGATGGAAAACTCAGGCTCTGAGGAACTAACCAAATTCTTCATGGAAGATCAACCAGTTCCCCCAGTCAGACCCTAACTTGTCTCCTAACAACGAAGAGGGACAATGGCAATTCAGCTATTTTTCTTCAGTACATTACTGAGAAACTAAGAACTCAATTACATTCAAGTGGCCCTCATTAGAGAGGAACCAGATGATATTCCCTCAATCTTTCTTGAACAACTGAGAGGAGTTCACATATTTGAAGTTCACAATTCACAGATTCACAGATCTAGACCCTGATAGCTATGAAGACAAACTAATTTTCCAAGACAAATTTATCTTCAAGGCTGCCTCAGAAATTAGAGAAAAATTCCAGAAGATTCACATGGCCCTGGGGAAATGATGGGCTGCCTTTTTGGACTTGCCAATAAAGTTTGTTATTTCCAAGAAGAAGAGGAAGCTCAGAAATAAAAGATGAACAAGCAAGCAAGGAATAGAGATACTGGTGGTGGCTCTAAGAGAGACAGATTACAGGAAAGATAGGGTAGGTGTGAAACCCAAAGATCACCTCTGCAAAAAAAAAGCTGGTCATTCAGTAAGGACTGCCCATTCTAAAGAAGCCATCTGGACCCATTTATAAAAAGAAGGACTGCCCTAAGGGGTGGAGGCCCTAAAGAAAGTCTCCAGGCTGTGCACATATGTGTGCGTGTGTGTGTGCGCGCACACGCGCGCGTGACAAATCCCCAGGCTCTTGCTCATATTAAAACTCATTATATCAGACAATGAAGCCTCGTTGAATTTAGAAGAGAGTCTCCCTATCAGCTTTCTCTTCAACTCTGGAGTAGCATTTCAATACTTCTCTCCTTTCTGAATGTCTCTAAAGTCTGTCACAGTGTGAGGGCATTTGCACATTCCTTGACCCCACCTTTGTGGTACAAATGATTTTTACCCACTCCTTTCTGGTGGTGCCTGAGAGTCTGGCTCCCCTACTGGGAAGAGACATTTTGATCGGGTTTAAAAATGAGAGTGTTAGTATCCTATCCTTTTACCAATGATAGAAATCCTATCCCTTTTACCAATGATAGAAACTGAAGACCCCCAGGTCTGGGTGGCCCCTAGTAAAATAGTAAAGAGAAAAGGGCTCATGTAGTCCAAATTTCCTGAAGCCTGGAGCTGCTTATCTTCAGCAGTGCTACCTTAGACCAAAAGCAAGAAAAGATCTCATTTCTGTAATAACTGGGCTAAAAGATTAGGCTTGGTTCTTCCTTGTAATAAATAGACCCTGTAATTCCCTGATTCTGAGTGTCAAGAAACCCAGTGATGAATGAAGGCTAGAACAAGACCTATATTTTATTAATAAGGTAATGATTCCTATTTGAATACCCTATGGCTCCAAACCCATATACCCTGTTGTCCAATATCCCAAGTTCAGCAGCCCGATTCACTGTCTTGGAACTGAAGGAAAAATTATTTTGTATACCCGAACCCTGACTCGCAATTGTAACTGACAGCTCACCGGGACAGTTTTTGCCAAGGTTTAAAAGACAGTTCACAATTGTTTTAATAGTTTCAGAACACTCATGGTTTTGTTATACAATATATGGATGATCTTTTATTCTGCTTACCCTCTTAGGTTGCCAAAGTCCCTAGCCTACAGGTATGATGGCTAAATACCAGCAGGACTACTGGGTGCAGGCCAAGCTTCACCCCCTCCTGAAAAAGGGGATGCAGTTCTGGCAGACACTGCTGAGAAAAGGCCAGTTGTGGCCTAGGTTAGTGCTTGACAGGACAGCAACAATGAACTTACTAAACATTAATGTATGTGTGATGAGAATTAACAATGCCGAATACATTTTAAAAACAACAACAACTGTGTGCCTTTGTCCCTTGCATTACAACAAGAATTACTGGGACACACTTTACTTACTCTAAGCTGATGGAATAATCTACAAAATATTTTTCTCAAACTGGTAAAATCAATAATAATGTTTTATAGTCAATTATTTAGTATTTTGTAGGCTACAAATGTATTTGGTCTTTTAATTACATCTGCCCTCTTTTACAATAGTTCCTTGGTATAACATTAATTGACAATGGGCTTTTATTTTGTTGAGCAAGAATGCTATCCAAGAGGATTCTGATTTCTGTTTATGGTAAATGAAACTAATGACAAAAAATTTACAATATACATATGACATTTAGATTGCTGTCTAATTATTGTGCTGACACATAATGTTTATTCCATAGCAAAAACGTGTTACACTTGATCTATCCAACTTCCTACTAATGATAATTTTTTGCTTAAATATGAAGCAGAACTCCCAATAAATAAGATTCAGTTATAACTACTCTTGAGTGTATTTGGTCTCTGAGTACCCACTCTTCACTGACTCCTTCCTCCCATCCTCCTATCAAATAACCATAAACCCCTCTTAGTGCTGCCTGACTCAGCTGGCCTGCAATAGCAGACTTCCCAGAAATCATACTCAATATTCTAATTTCCTGACAAAATCTGGGTATAAAACCTCTAAAAAGAAAGTCCAACTTTACCAACGGTCTGTTAAGTATCTTGAACTGATCCTCAAACAGGGAACTGGTTGTTAGGAATAGAATGGACCCAATAGTTGACTATCCAATTTTTTGCACTATGAACAACTGCAGGAATTTCTGGATATTTCTGGATTCTGCAGGCTGTGTATCCTAGATATGAGGAAATAGCTTTATCTCTTTATAGAGCCATAGCTTGAGGCCTAACAAAGTAAAACTACTACCCTCATACTATACTGCTCAGGGTACAAGTGCAGGGCATACCCAAGGATAGGAGTTTCACCTGTTCATAAATTAAAAAAGAGATTTTGTCCTCGGGGTTGTTACCTAGCCTCTAGGTCCTGTTCAGCAGCCTATGGGTTATATCAGCAAGGAATAATGCATAGTGGCTAAGGGATGTTTCAGGGCTGTTTAGGGTTTTGACTGCCTGTTTCAGCACTTTGACTGACAATACTCTCCTAGTACCAGACTTTGACTTACCAATCAAATTACTCTGTGGAAATATCTAACAGTTCATTCCCTACATGATATGTCTGAGCTACTCAACTCTAATAGTGGCCCATGGCTCTTAGTTGCCTGGTAAAGCGCTGCTTCTAGAGAAATAAGAGGTTGCAATCTGCAAATGTGTCAGTCTCAACACTGCCACTTTCCTCCCAGAGGAAATAAGTACTTCAGAACACAATCGTGAAGAAATTATCTCCCAGACACATGTGGACCAGGATGATGCAGTCTGGAAGAACATCTTTACCAGCTGGAAAGAAGTATTTCCCTGCTAATCTGAGAAGGTGGTAGAAATAACCCAGACACTTATTCATCACTCATACATAAGATATTACTTATATTCCCCCACGCTAGGGACTACAGTCTGAAAAAGGGCCAGGTTTCAAATCTGCTATGAAAGAGGGAATTTTTCAGGACTTGAGAATCTAGTTCCATTTTCATTGTGCCTGGATACTTCAGTCCTCTACCAGGTTGAGAATGCTAATGATATACTAAAAAGGCACTTCAGAAAATTCTCTCAGGAACCTCAATTGCTATGGGTCAATTTACTTCCTTGCCTTTTTTTTTTAACAAAATCAGAAATACTCCTGGCACTAGTGCTGAATCCCTATGAAAATTTATATGGAACAGTATTCCTTAACAATGATTTTCTAATGGACAGAGCCACCCAAGACATTTACACATGATGTAATTAATTTAACTAAGTTCCAACAAGCTTTTCAAAATATGTCAGAAAGGCTCCTCAGATCATTAGGGTCACTTCTCTTCAATACTGGTGACTTAGTTAAAACTATGAGGGTCTGCTATTTTAATCTTACTATTATTAATTTTGGGGTCTTGCTTATTTAATTTTTTGATTAGGTTTGTTTCTTCCAAATTGGAAACCATAAAGCTACAGATGGAGGTTGACACATGAAAACACAGATGAAGGCAATGGAGGAAGATATGATATTATGTATCTCTGGACAATCCTCCTCCTGTTGGGACCTGAATTCTGAATAAGGAGGGACGCCATTTTGTAATAGTCACATGGCAGGCTTCTACTTAGGTTCTGAGCAGGGAGAAACACCATTTTGTAAGGATCACATGGTGTGACCCACATTCTGGGGCTTCAGAAGCCTATTTCCATAGACCCCACCTCAATCTACCTGGCCATACCAGGCAACCTATCAGGGAAGGACAAGGGAGCAATAGGAAGGTACCCCTAGACAAGAGCCAATTATTTTTTAACATATTTTATTTAAACACCTTAATTACATACATGATTATATTTGGGTTTCAGTCATGGAAAGAACATCACTCATCACCAGTGCAACATTCCCATCACCAATGTTCCAAATCTCCCTTCTTCCCACCCAAGCCCTGCCTGTACTCTAGACAGGCTTTCTATTTCCCTCATACATTCTCATTATTAGGATAGTTCAATATGTAGTTATTTCTCTAACCTCATGCCTGTTTATGGTGAGCTTCATGAGGTGAGCTGTAACTTACAACCCTTCTCTTTTTTGTGTCTGAAAATTATTATTGCAAGAATGTCTTTCATTTTTCTTAAAAACCCATAGATGAGCGAGACCATTCTGCATTTTTCTCTCTCTGACTTATTTCACTCAGCATAATAGATTCCATGTACATCCATGTATAGGAAAATTTCATGACTTCATCTCTCCTGACAACTGCATAATATTCCATTGTGTATATATACCACAGCTTCTTTAGCCATTCGTCTATTGAAGGGCATCTTGGTTGTTTCCAGAGTCTTGCCATGGTAAATAGTGCTGCAATGAATATAGGTGTAAGGAAGGAATTTTTGTATTGTATTTTTGTGTTCCTAGGATATATACCTAGAAGTGGTATAGCTGGATCGTATGGGAGCTCGATTTCCAGTTTTGGGAGGAATCTCCATATCACTTTCCATAAAGGTTGAACTAGACGGCATTCCTACCAGCAAAAAAGTGTTCCTTTAAGAGCCAATTATTTTAAGGATCATCAGAAAGCTAGAACCTCCCTATATCCCTATCCTATATAATCCCATTCACGACCTTGGGTGGGGTCGTGGATACCCCTCGTGGAAAAGAACCCTGACCAGTCAGTTAGGAGCTGTTGGCAGGTGGAATAGAGTTTAAACTTTACTCCAATTTGTGTGGACTCATCCTTCTATTTCCGGACCCAACACTCCTACAACACCTTTTTGCATTGGGCCCTATAGGATGCACCCAGGTCATCAGGATGTAGTAGTCAGATTGATTTGACTCTCCATCTCCCGACTGCAATTAAAGTTTTATCTTTAAGAGTGGGGAATAAAAGAGAAAGTCCCAATTCTCATTGCCAGCAGTGCCATCTGTCCCCATTCACCTAATACACACCTTATCCCCAAGTGCCTGGCTCATATTTTAAATGTTACTATCCTTCCCCCAAGACCATAGTATTCTTCTTGTGAGCTTAGGCTCACTAGGACTCTAAGGCAAATGACCAAAACAAGGGACTCAGATCAACTAAACCACTTTGTAGTATCCTTGCTTTCTTTGTATCAGTTGGTAAGGAATGCAAAGAGCCTTTTAAAGTCTATACAAAAACTCAATTTCCCTGTAAACCCCCCCCCACACACACAAAATGAACCATGTTACCTTAGTCCTATACTGTTCCAACTCACATAGGGAGTTCCTTTTCCTTCTCCTTTACTTTCCAATAAACTTATCTACATTATAACTTTGAGTCTGAGCAGTGTTACAACTCAATATTTTCAAGAACCTGGGAACTGGTAGACAACCAACAACTGGTAGATTCCCACTGCCACTGCTTCTCCAACATTAATGTTACAAAAGAATGTACCATCAAGTACAAATCAGGTCTAAAAGAAAACAGCAGTGAATAATACAAATTAGAGTTTAAAAAAAATGTAAACAATACCTATTATATTAAACTAATATTTCTGTGTGGTGTCAGCCATAAAGAGTTTAGAAGTTCAAAATGTAGTAAAACTAAGAATAAGCTGGTCATCAAGGTTTGCTGGATAACTGTCTTAAATAATAAGTAGATTTTTGATTATCAGAAGACAGGGGATTCTCGAAAAATTGAGCAAAAACAGAGGAGCGATTAGATGAGATATTCTGAGGTGCATATAAGAGCAGAGAAAAAAAAGAAAATGAGGTAAAAATAGATTTTTTATGATTAGGAAGCCTGAAATCTCACTAATATCATTCATTTCTTTGGAAGGAAAGGGAAAAAAATAACATACATTCTGGAATACTTAAAAATAAAGACAAAACATGTAATTTCTTTTTTTGTTGTTTGTTGTTTTGTTTGTGAACTACTCCCTGCGATGATTAGGGTTTACTCCTGGCCCTACTCTCAGAGATCACTCATGGTGGGGTTCTGGAGAAGATGTGATACTAGAGATCAAAATGAAGCAGGCAGGCAGACAGGTAAGAGGGAGAAGTCTCCCCATCCTCCAAGGCAATAAATTCTTGAGATGTTATCAAACCAAGAAACAGGATTTGGAGAAGTTACTTTGACATTGGTAAAAAGAGGCCCAAAGAAGACTGGACCTCTTACAGAGAGAATCTGTAGCAGGAACAAAAAGACCATTAACTACCCAGAAATCTTCCCCCTGGGAACCAACCTATCAACAGGATTCTTCTCTATATAGATAGAAAGCCCCACATGGGGCAAGTTAGGAGAAACTCTGTATGTCAACTTGGATCAAAAGAAATGTATGTGCTCCTTGGAACCATGTATATAGTGTCTGCATGCATATGTGACAGTGCGCATCTCACCTTAGAGATCAAATCAAAATTCAAAATTAGATATCTCATATAAATAATTTTATCACATATAGCCATAGTATATATTCTCAAAGTACCTAATATGTCACATTTCCTGTTATATAACAAATGAATAATCAGATGCATAACAGATTCTCTAGGCAGCAAAAGTTCTGCTTAAGTTATATATTCCCATGTTAAAATTCAATACATTTCTACAGTAAAGCAGTGGATGACAGCAAAACTAAACCATTTGCTTAGCTCTTTATGCTGAAGTACACTGAAATATTTTTAAAACAGGTTTACAGAAAGAAGAGAGCGTTTTAAGGAAAATAAGATTTCTATTGGCAAGGGAAAATAACATGACTTACAGTTTAAAACAACAGAACATAGTTTCAAGACATATATTAGCATGCTTACCCTGCTTGTGTCAGGAAGTAAACCAGATTTACTTCCCTAAATATACATTTCAATATGCATGGATTTATAGCAACATATAGAAACTGTTTCTTATTTTCCAAATTTTTTACAAGAAATTAATTGAAAACAATGATTTGCACTCTGCTATAAGTAATCTGGCAGCATTTACTTACAAGAGGAGCTGGCTTTGTCCATTTTACCAGCTAAATGTGCACATTTCTGCTTAGTTCTACATTCAGCGAAAACACTGGTCATGTGCAACAAACCACAGAGAAAATATTTAACCATGTTAGAAATCAAGGTATTGAGGTTGAGAGAGAGAATAAATAAAATGTATTTTGTTTTTGGTTGATTTTTATTTTTTTTTCTCTTGTTGCTGTTTTTTAGGCCACACACAGCAGTGCTCAGGGTTTATGTAATCCTGGCTTTGTATCAAGAATCACTCTATGAGACTGGTAGACCATATTCAAATATACCAGGTATTCAAATCAGCAAGGCAAGTTTGGTTTTTTCTTTGAGTTCTTCTACTCAACATTTCTTCTCTAAAGTTCCTTATCAGAGAGGCTATATAGATGGCCAATATTAGTGGATCTTTTTAGAACGAATGTCTTCATTCTCTAAGCATAGAGTGGAGGTGGGGGAGAATATGCATTGTTTCTCTAAGCACTGTGGGGTTTTGTTCTCTAAGTATGGGAGGGGGTCTGCTTTGATTC
>PVKC010027717.1:0-15852 GCA_004027635.1 Crocidura indochinensis | reverse complement strand
TTTGAGGGTTTTATTTGGTAAAGCTTGTGATGCTTATAATCTTTCCTAAACTAAATTAACCTGAGAACAAGAAACGAAGATTTCAAATTGACTGCTTTCTCACATTTCTTATTTTTTTAATTTATTGAAAAATCTTGATTACAGATATGGTTGTGATTAGGTTTCAGTCATGTAAAGAACACCCCCCTTCACCAGTGCAGCATTCTCACCAATTCCCACCACCATTGTCCCCAAATTCCTCCACCCCCACCTGTACTCTAGACAGGCTTTCCAGTTCCCTCATTCATTCACATGTTATGGTAGTTTTCAGTGTAGTTATTTCTATAACTGCACTCACCACTCTTTGTGGTGAGCTTCATGAAGTGAGTTGGAAGTTCCAGCCCTCCTCTCATTGTCTCTGAGGATTGTTGCAAAGATGACTTTTATTTTTCTTAAAACCCATAGATGAGTGAGACTATTTTGAGTCTTTCCCTCTCCCTCTGACTTATTTCACTCAGCATAATAGACTCCATGTACATCCATGTATAGGAAAATTTCATGACTTCATCTCTCCTGACGGCAGCATAATATTCCATTGTGTATATGTACCACAGTTTCTTTAGCCATTCGTCCGTTGAAGCAGTTGTATATTTCTTATAAACATTGATCCAATGATTCTCAACAAAATACTAACAAATGAAATACAGAAGTATATCAAAAAGATCATACTTATGACCAAGTAGGATTCATCCAGGAGATGCAAAGATTAGCAGACACAAATAAAATAATAAATACCAATATGTGGAAAAATAAAAACCATATAATTATATCAATATATAAGAAGAAATCATTTGACAAGATTCAAAACTCATTGTGATTAAAATCTCTTAATAAAATGAGAGTTAAAGGAACTTTCCTTAACATAATGAAAGATATACATTGTTGGAAGAGGCCTTTGGATTGGTCCTTATATTGCCTTCTAATTAGATGTATCTCAATTGGTTCTTTCGATTTTTTGTTAAAAAGATGTTTCCTCCATCCTAGGACCAATGCAAAGACCAAAACCACCAACCACAGAAGATGGATTAAAATGACACTGAGGGAGCAGAACCTCTAGAACCACAAAGAAAGACTTCATCATAAGTTCCACCCCTTGACTTGTGTAGTCACCGAGATCTCTAGATACGGAGGTCTGACTTTATCACCCAGGACGGGGTAAAAGTCTTCCTAACAGCACGAAAGCACCAAGAGGATAATAAATGAACCTGTATGGAGTCTATAATTAATCCCATGACAATATACTCTATGGGTGGAGAAAACCTGTATATCTTAGGCCAAGGGAATTCTTCTTTGAAAGACCCCAATATTTACTGTGTCTGTGCAGGAGGGAAGAAAAAAAAGGGCACAAAATAACTTTTCTCCCTTTTTCTTTCCTTATCTATCTAGCTTTTGTCAATTTCTTTGTTTTGGTGTGGTTATTAAAGTTGTCTCCATTTACATATATATAAAATATATAATAATATATGTATAGTATATATATTCTTTCTCTTCTTTCTTAATGTGCTCTGCCATGTTTTTATCTCAAGATCATGACTTTTGTATGGTGCCTACCTTTATTGTTGGAATGCTCACTGGATATTTTATTTTACTTGATACTCCTTTTTGGACTGCTGGAGTGATTCACCGTTTTCCCCTTCGCCTCAAACCAAGGATGAGAGCCTCTAGATGGACCCCACCCATTTTCGGCGTATCTGATTTTTACTCCAGTGTATTACTTTTCCCTTCTTCAAACAAAACTATGTAACTTGATCTATCTAGTCCCGACCCCCAGATACAGGAGGAAATAAGGGAGCTATCAAGACCACACAGGTATAGGACCACTGAGTAGCGAGTTAGGCGCAGAGGAGACCACGTACTCTCGCAGGCCTGGGGCTGAGGGAGGTAGAGATGGGAGGTAGGATGGGAACGGAGGTGTAGGGAGAACAATTCGGTGATGAAAATCCTCCTGATATTAAGTTAACATGTACCTAAAATATTATTGTCAACAAGAACTTGTTGTGCAAAAAATTGGGGGTGGTAGGAGGACAACTTTGGTGGTAGGATCCCCTGATTCAATATTAATATGTACTTAAAATATTACTGTGAAAGATATGTAATCCACTTTGCTCAAAATAAAAATTATTATTATTATAAAAAAAAGATGTTTCCTCTTTGCCTCCTCATCTGGCCTTAGAAGTGGGGTTTGTTTACCCCAATAAAGACTACTCAGGTGGCCTGGAGGGGTGGTGCTAGTTTTAGGTCTACTAGACCTTCCTAACTGTGTCTGGATTATTTCCCTGTGCCAGAATTGCCGCCTGTGTCTCTTGTCCTACCCAGATAGGGGGCATGAGAATCCCTTTCCCTCTCTGAGAATTGTGGAACCACAACGCACCATTCAAAAATATACTACAAACCCAGAGCAAATATTCGCAATGGTGAAAACTGTAATCCTTCCCCATAAAACAAGGCTGCCCACTCTCATCACTATATTTAGTGTGTTATTTAAATTCTTTGACACAGTAAATAGGCAATAAAAATATATTAATAGCATCCAGATAGGCAAAAAGTTAAGCTCAAACTATTTGTGAGTGATATGATAATATGCATAGAAATCCTAAATGATTATACAAAAGTATACAAAAATGCTCTCAGACACTTTAGACTTATATACTAATATTGTTGTTGATTATGGGTCTCAAAATCAACAGGCAACAATTCATGACTTTTCTATATGTCAACAATGAACTAGAAGAGAGATAGATTAAAAAAATCTCATTGTCAATGTGTGCCTCACAAAATCAGTAACCTTGGATTCAATTTAACAAAAACAGGTGAAAGATCATACAAAGAAAATAACAAAGCACTATTGAAAGAATTAAAAGACGAAACAAAGATAAACTTAAAGTTTCAGGAGGATTAGCATTGTCAACATGGCAATACTCCTCAGACATTATACAAGTTTAATGCCATCCCTGTGATATTTTTGGAAAAAGAAAATAGATCAAATACTCCTGAAATGTACGCAGAATAATGAGACTCTCTCCCCCCACGTGTACCTCAATAGCCAGATAACTCCTAAAGGAAAAAAACATGGGAAATATTGCTTACTCAATTTAAGTGAGTATATAAAATTTTTGATGAATATAAAAACAAAGTAAACAACAGCAATGACAACAACAACAACAAAAGCAACAAAGACCAAAAAAAAAAGAACAAAAAAGTGTGCCTTCTTGCACTGTTTAAAGTTGAGGTTGATAATTTACATTATTAAATTTCTGATCCCCTTTATATATGTTTTGCTTGTTTTGTCTAGCACAACTAGCAATGCTAAAGAGTTCCTCCTAGTTCTGTGCTCAGGAATCACTCTTAGCATCTCCGGGTGGAAGGGACCATATTAGGTACTGGGAATCGAACCTGGGCCAGCAGTGTGCTTAGGAAGCATTGCTGTACTATCTCTACAGCCCCCCCTTTATATTTTTATGTTGACTTTCCGTTCAGTGCTCTTAGAATAACATTTTAGAGTGGAGTTCTGGGGATTAAGTTTAATCCCTTATTTTTCTAGTGTAAAGAGGTCAGTGTTCCTCCCCTTAACTATTTCTTCCTGTGTGCTGGCCATTGTTTTCAACTGCTTCTATTTTCTAGAGTGAGGCTATGGATTTTAGCAAGCTCTTTAGGGCTAATTGCTGCTCAAACACAAAGACTTGAGTCTCTTCCGGGAGAATATTGCAAATATCCCTCCATGTAATAGGATCTCAGACAGGATTCTACATTTAATTCAGTCTTTCGTATAGATTTGGCCACCATAGGTCAATTCTGTTTGTTCGTCTTGATTTGCCCCACTTATTTCTGCTTTTAAAGGATAGTAAATCTCAGTTTTTGGTTTTGTTTGAAAATATAACCTTTCTCTTAAAAGAAAGACTAAATTAATTAGCAGGCCACATACTTACTTATGATAAACAGTATTGAAAAAATTTCCTCTTATTGTTAAACCAAAATAAAAAATTTGCCATTCAGTCAATAGATTTTACATTTTAAGATTTCTCATTAATAATGTTTCCTTTATAGATTGTTTTTTTACATTTTTAAATGCATAAATATGCATATTTACAAATATCTATTTTACTAAAGTACAAGAAATATACTAGAACTTTACTTTATATACATAAATATTGGAATACCTGCTTCTTTTCACAGATTTATTCAATCTTTTAAAGAGGGTCCTAGCCACAATAGTTAAATACGAAATTGTGGAATGTTACAGAATAGAGATAGAAACTTGAGAGAGGCAATTGCATTACCTGATAAATAATTAAGGCTCTCAACTTACCTGATACAATTCACTGAGTATAGTCCTATATTTCCAAGAAGTATTTATAATTAAATATGAAAATAGAAAATCATTAAGTAGTTTATAATTTTTTTTGGGCTTTTGGTTTTTGGGTCACACCAGTAGTGCTCAGGGGTTACTCCTGGCTCTAATTTCAGAAATCGCTCCTGGCAGGCCCTGGGGACCATAGGGATGCCTGGGATGTCTGGGATTCAAGCCAATGACCTTCTGCATGACAGGCAAACGTCTTATCTCCATGCTATCTCTCTGGCCCCCTATTGTTTATAATTTTTAACCAACTCAATTGATGTGGAGATAGTATGTAATGGAAATAATGCCCCATTAGATAATTTAATATAGAAGAACCAGGAGTTTCAATGAAGCTAGTATGACTGCCATATTTCAGACAATCTGTTAAATTTTAAGTACTGTTGGCCAGGAGCTGGATTTGTTTAAAGAATCAAAGAAAGAAAAGAGTCTGGTCATTGTTGTCTTGATTTGGATTTCCCTAATGATGAGTGCTAGTGAACATGCTTTCATGTGTCTCTTGGCCATCTGTCAGTCTTACTTGAAAAAATGTTTCAGTTCTTCTCTCCATTTTTGTATGGCATTATTAGGTTTTGTGAGCTCATCTTTTTGAGTGTTCTGAATATCCTAGATATTAACCCTTTTTCTGATGTGTGAAGTGTGAAAAAATTGTCCCATTCTGTTAGCTCTTCTTGTTTTAGCCAATGTTTCTTTTGCCATGCAGAACATTTTTAGTTTGATGTAATCTCATTTAATTAGATTTGATACTAATATGCTTGCCATTGACATTTCATCATCAAAGACTATTTTGAGGTATAAGTCTTGAAGTGTTCTTCCTATTTTTCCTCAATGAACTTTATAGATTCGGGTCTGATTTCAAGATCTTTAATTAATTTTGAGTTGTTTTTTGCTTAGGGTGTGAGTAAATCTTAAGGATGCTTCTTGAATGCAATTTCTTTTATTAATCTTGCTGCTTTTTGTATGCTATCTCTATCTATCGGATTCATCATTGTGACTAGGATGTGTCTTGGTGTGCTTTTCTTCAGGTCTCTCTTTTTTTTTGCTTTTTGGGTCACACCTGGCAGTGCTCAGGGGTTACTCCTGGCTCCATGCTCAGAAATTGCTCCTGGCAGGCACGGGAGACCATATGGGGAACCGGGATTCGAACCGATGACCTTTTGCATGAAAGGCAAACGCCTTACCTCCATGCTATCTCCCGGGCCCCTCTTCAGGTCTCTTTTAGCTGGTACTCTTCGGGTATGCAGGATTCGACTGCATGCAGTCTTTAGCTCTAGGAGTTTCTTTGTGATGATGTCTGACTGTTGACTCTTCCTGGGGATCTCCTCCTTGGACTCTGGGACTCTAATGATTCGTATGTTGTTTCTGTTGAGTTTATCAAAGACTTCTATTTTTCATATGTTCATATTCTTTTAGTACCTTTTCCCTTGTCTGATCATTTGCCTTAAGATTTTTTTCCCATCTCTTCTGTTATACGGAGTTGTTCTGCATTTATCTTCTAGTTCACTGATTCTGTCCTCGGCTGCTGTTACCCTGTGGAGAGACTCTCCATTGAGGTTTTAATTTCAGCTACCATGTTTTTCAGATCTGTTATTTCAGTTTGGAGTTTTTTGATTTCTATCTTTTTGTTCTGTTCAGCTTCAGCAATGTCTTCTTTGATTTCTATGAGGATCCTCTATATATCTATTCTAAACTCCTTATCTGAGAGATTAATCAGATAGTTGGTACTGATCATCAGAGCTATCATATTCATTCTCTGTGCATGGTGTTTGCCTACGAGGTTTCCCCATTGTCACGCTTGCAGTGTGACTTTTTTCTGAGTGTTATGATTGGGTTAGAAAGAGTGCTTGGCTGCAAAGCTAAATGGAGTTGCCGAGCACCTCTGGCCCCACTCTGGTCAGGCAAGTCCAAGACACCTCAGTTTCTGAGCTTCCCATGGGGGGCACTCTCCAGGAGGGCACACCTAGGTGCCCCTTAATGGCAACGGGAGTGGAAACCTCCTCAGCATTTTGTAAAGGATAGAGACTGAACTTGGTAATTTTGTATACTAAGAGTTAACCTTCTTAATGAAAATCTCTCAACACAAAGCTTGCTCATTTTATAATGAAAAGACATCATTGTAAAGACATCATTCTTACTTACAATTCATACATTAAAAGTTTATAGGAACAAATTCATTCAAGAAAATATTTTTGTAACTCTCGACTGACATAGCAACTATGTTTCCCTAGTTCCGGAGGTCTGTCTGAGACTATTGTAACAGAAGGGGATTCCTGGAAACATAACGAAAGACGCTATCCCAGGCCCCTCCCTAGGACCAGCGCAAAGACCAGGTCTGCCAATCACAGAAGACGGATTAAAACGACACTAAGGGAACAGAACTACTAGAACCACACAGAAAAACATAAGCAGAAGTTCAACTCCTTGGCTCGTGTAGATGCCAAGACCTCCAGATACAGACGTTTGATTTTATCACCCAGGATATAGCAGAAACCTCCCATACAAAAGCACCAAGGGGAGAGTAAATGAACCTGAAAGGAGTCTAGTCAATCCCGTGACAATATATGGCAAGGGTGAAGAAACCCTATATCTCTTAGCCAAAGGAAATTCCTTTTCGAATGACCCCAATATTTACTGTGCATCTGCAGGAGGGGAAAAAAAAACAAGCACAAAACAATCTTTTTTTATTATCATCATTTGCGTATTTACCTTTTGTTGATCTCATTATTGTGGATTGGCTATTGAAGTGGATGTCTCCATGTATATGTATATTTATTTATTCTCTTCTTTTCTTTTCTTACGTTTACCGCCACAATTTTATCTTAATACCATGGCCTTTATACGGTATTTTTTCTTTTTTCTTTTTTTTGGAATGCTCACTGGATATTTCATTTGATGATTCTTTATGTACGGTTATTCTATATAACCTTCATTTTCCCCTCCGTCTCTCAAACCAATAATGAAAGTCTCTGGAAGGATTCCACCCATTCCTGGATATTTGATCCCTTTCTTTTTTTTTTATTTATTTATTTTTATTTATCCTCTTTTTTCTTTATCGTCTATCTTTTTTTCAAACAAATCCACATAACTTGTACTGACTAGTCCCGCCTCCCAATCAGGGGGGAAAAGGGGGGAAACCAAGACCAAACAGGTGTAAGACCCCCAAGTAGTAAGCTAGACGCAGAGGGAACCACTTGCCTTAGCAACCCTGGGGGTGGGTGTAGGGGAGAGGATATGGGAAGTAGGACAGGAATGAAGGTGGAGGGAGGACATTTTGGTGATGGGAGTTCCCCTGATTTTATGTTAATTTGTACCTAAAACATGATTGCCAATGATATGTAACCCAATATATTTAAAATAAAAATCATATTATTAAAAAAAAGAAAATATTTTTGTAGCTATCATATGTAAAGAGAAGAGCAATAACATTGTTTAGTTTTTCTACTTAGAACATTGATTTCCTCATAATCCTACTTCATTTTATATTTTCTTCTTATTCCAATTAAATTTATTTCTTCTGAACTATTCTATCATATCTTTTCTAACTATCATTCTAGCTACTGAATTTATGTACAGTTACATTTTCTTTAAACATTCTCTGTCTCAGGAACTGTGACAAGATTCTGTTTTGCTGTTATTGACCTGCTAACATTGTTCCTAATCAAAGTCTGAGTTGTTGCTTCAATTACATAGCTGAAGATTTACCTAATTGATTTGTGATTTGCATTCATTCTTAAGATGAAAGACCTAAACATTGCTGTTGAAAAATCTCTAATGGAGGTTAAAACAAGCAAACAAAACACCATGAAATTCTTCCTTGTTCACTTCTCCAGCAGTATAGAAGATATATGTAAATAAAAAATCTATTTATATAAGCTGTCACTCTGCTTTACCCCAGAAGTAACTGCAGTTCCTTTAAGCGATTTTGCTTGGCATCTATTTGGATGGGTGATAACTGTACAACATTTTCTGTGTCAAAAACTACACATTTTACTGACATTTTTTTCATTGTAATAGAGATGAAAACTTTGAAAACAATTTGATGGAAATCTTCAACTACGCCTAAATTCATTGCTAGGAAAAAGGTAGCTAAATGAATATATTTAAAGGAAAAGACATTTATTTTGTCTCTGAGAATATATAATCATATGCAGACTAATTTTTTTTTGTTTGTTTTTTTTTGTTTTTGGGTCACACCCAGCAGTGCTCAGGGGTTACTCCTGGCTCCATGCTCAGAAATCGCTCCTGGCAGGCACGGGGGACCATATGGGGCACCGGGATTCGAACCAATGACCTTTTGCATGAAAGGCAAATGCCTTACCTCCATGCTATCTCCCGGGCCGCAGACTAATTTTTAATTAAAAGGAAAAAGAAATATTGATTATTTTCTCTCATAATTCCACCATTTATAGGATTTTCTTCCAATTAAAATGTGCAAGCATTTGGTATGTTTAAAATAGTTATGCTATTGTATTAAGTATTTGTTGAAACATATTTTCTGATTTTCTTGGTAAATGTCCTCTAGGCTATTTGATGTTTTCCAAAGTTTCTTTTAATTTTGTGCTGTGATGCTTTGGCCGTTGATTAGAGAACATACGTATTTTACTGAGTCTTTTCTTTTCCTGTCTTTTATATTTTTGACTCTAAAAAATTAAAACATATTAAGCAAGCTCATTGAATATATAGCTAGAGATAATGACATATAAACATTTAATGGTTGATTCTTTACTGTTTTAAAAAGCAATGTAAGTAGGTTTTACCTTTTTGCTTCCCTTATACATATTTTTTTACTGGAAACAGTTATTATGGTTTGTAATAATTTTGTTTTATTTTTGTTTTTATTTTGCAATTGTATTATAAAAAAGTGGATACTATCTGTAAATGAGAAAAATGTTTTTAAGTAGGACCAGACATTCAAATTTAATTTATTTTCTGTATAAAAAAAGTCAAATTTCCATTTCCATTCCTATGCATGACATTCTATTCAGTTCATCTTATGTCTTCAGAAGTATACAATGTTTAGTATATATAAAAGGAAAGTGGCAAGCTAGAATATTAATATGCAAAAATAACCCACAGCTTCTCTACTTACAAATAATTAAAAAGAGAAAGATATATAGTTTTAAAAGGTCATTTCCGGGGCCAGAGCAGTGGTGCAAGAGGTAAGGCATCTGCCATACCAGCACTAGTCTAGTACGAACCACGGTTTGGTTCCCCCGCATCCAATATGATCTCCTAAGCCATAACCAATTTCTGAGTGCATATCCAGGAGTAACCCCTGAGCATCATCGTGTGTGGGCCAAAAATAAACAAAAACAAAAAAAGTTCATTTACAATTGCGCCTCAGAAAACAACTACTTTGCAATCAACTTAATCAAAAATGTGAAAGACCTGAATATGCAAAGAAAACTAGAATACACTGCTTCAAGGGACTGGAGCTGTGACACAAGTGTAGGGCATCTGCCTTGAAGCAGCGAACTCAGGACTGACCACAGTTCGATCCCCCTGGTGTCTCATATGGACAGAAGCAATTTCTGAGTGCATAGCGAGGAGTAGCACTATCGGGTGTGGCCCATAAAAACCAAAAACCAAAACAAAACCCAAAAAACAAAACAAAACAAAACACTTTCAAGAAATAAAAGAGGACATGAAAATGGAAACATTCAAGGATTTGTAGGATTAATATCATGAAATGGAAATAATTTCCAAAGCATTATACATATTTATGCAGTTATTATAAGGATACTCATATTTTTTCAAATAAATAAAAAATTCTTTTGAAATTTATACAGAACAATAAATTTCCATAAATAACTAAAACTAACCTCAGTTTTGAAAAAGAAGACAGGAAGCATCAAATTCCCCACTTCAAAATGTAGTATAAAGCGGTAGTCATTAAAACAATACTTATTCGGAATAAAGACAGACTCAAATCAATGGAATATTGAATATTCCATGTAATATTCTGAGACTGACTGTCAGGTATGTAATTAATAAATCTTTGGGAAAGGGGCAAGAAAGAAGAGGAGCAAGTAAAGTCTGTTCAGCAAGTGGTGATGAGAAATAGGTCAAATATATGCAAACAAATGTTAACTCATACCTGTCTTTCACACTGAGCACAAAAGTCAAATTAAAATGGATTAAAGATATTGATATTAGACCTGAAACCTTAATGGACATAAACAGTCAGAACTCTCCATGACATTTGAAACTAAAGCATCTTGAAGGACAAAAGAAAACTCACAAGGCAAGTAAAAGCAAAGATAAGCAAATTGGACTACATTAAATAAAGAAGCCTCTGCAACTCTTAGATGACACCCTGCTTTTACACAAAACAAAGATGTCCTGACTTCCTCTTTCCTTTTCGGTTATCCTTTTGATATGAAAAAGTTTATGTTGATCTCACTCAACTGTTTCCTACTTGCTTGAGTTTGTACTGGATGTATAAAGAGAGGTTGTAGTTTTGGCTTGGAGGCAGAGAGATCACCATGTGAGAAGTGAATCAACTCCATGATTTTCTCCTAACTGGTTTTGTTTATTAATTCTTTGCACCTACCTTTTTGAAAACACGTCCACCCAAGGTTAGAAATCACATGCAACTCAAAGGAAATGGGGACTACTCATGAATTGGTTGAAGCTAGCTACTCAATACCCATCTGATAAGTGATTAATATCTGAGATATATAAAGCACTGGTTGAGCTCAGCACCAGAAAGACTTCTAACCCCATCCAAAAATGGGAATAAGAGATGGAAAGAAACTTTCTCAGGGGCCAGAGCGGTGGTGCAAATGATAAGACATCTGCCTTGCATGTGCTAGCATAGAATAGACCATAGTTTGATCCTCCAGCATCCCATATGGTCCCCAAGCAGGAGTGATTCCTGAGAGCATAGCCAGAAGTAACATCCTAAGTGTCATCAAAACCAAAACCAAAACCAAAAAGAAACTTCCTCAAAAATATAGACAGTCAAAAGGCATATGAAATCATTACCAGGGAGATACAAATCAAAAATTAAACAGATATATACAAATGGCAAAAGACACACAAAAAATGCTCCACATCTCTAATCATCAGGGAGATGCAAATCAAAAGAATGATGAGGTACCATCTCATACCACAGAAACTGGCACACATCACAAAGAACAAAAACAATCAGTATTGGAAGGGATAGTGGAGAGAAAGGAACTCTTATTTACTGCTGATGGGAATGCCATCAAGTCCAGCCTTTATGGAAAACAATATGGAGATTCCTCAAAACATATGAGATTGAGCTCCCAAATGATTCAGCTATACCACCAGGGATATACCCTAGGAACACAAAAGCACAATACAAAAATGCCTTCTGCACACCTATATTCATTGCAGCGCTATTTACAATAGCCAGACTCTGGAAACAACCAAGATGTCCTTCAACAGATGAATGGCTAAAGAAACTGTGGTATATATACACAATGGAATATTATGCAACAATCAGGAGAGATGAAGTCATGAAATTTTTTCTATATGTGGATGTACATGGAATTTATTATGCTGAGTAAAATAAGTTAGAGGAAGAGAGATAGACACAGAATAGTCTCACTCATCTATGAGTTTTTTTTAAAATAAGAACATTATTATGATAATGCCCAGAAACAATAAAGACGAGGGCCAGAAGGACTGGCTCAAAACATGAAGCTCACCACAAAGAGTAGTGAGTGCAGTTAGGAAAATAACTACCCTAACAACTATCATGACTATCTCAATGAGTGAGAGAAGTAAAATGCCTGTCTCAAATACAGGCAGGGGTTGGGAAGGAGAGAGGGGAGCATTGGTAGTAGGAATGTTGCACTGTGAAGAGGGAGTGCTCTATTTATGACTAAAATCCAACTACAATATGTTTGTAATCATAGTGCTTAAATTAACATTTTATATAAAAATAATTAGATATCTTGCACCAGAGAGACAGGCAATCAGTCATCACAAAGAACAATCAGTGCTAGTGTGGATGCCGGGATAAAGAGACTCTTATTTATTGCTGGGGGAAATGTAGACTGATCCAATTTTCTGGAATACAATATGAATATTCTCCAAATAGGTATTGTGCTTCCAGGGGCCAGAGCGATAGCGTAGCTGTAGAGCATTTGCCTTACTATGAGGCTGACCCAGGATGAACCTCGGTTCTATCCCTGGAGTCCCATACGGTCCCCCAACTCAGGAGCGACTTTTGAGCCCATAGCCTGAAGTAACCCCTGAGCAACACCGGGTTAGGCCACCCTCCAAAAAACAAAATTGTGTTTTCATTTGATCTACCAATTCCTAGGAACCCTAAAATACCCTGCGGAAAAGCGCTCTGCATTCTTATGTTCATTGCAGCATTATCTACAAATTACAGAATTTTGCAAGAACTCTAGAGACTATGGTCCATCTGCACAATGGAATACTATGCAGCCTTTAGGAAAAATGAACTAATGAATTTGGTATATACGTACATAGATTATAGAGAGTATTTTAATGAGAGAAATGAGTAAGAGGGCAAAGGAATAGACATAAAATATTCACTAACTTGTGGAATTGTAATAAAAGTTAGTATTATAATAAGATTCAGGTATATAGAGATAAGGAGGGCTAGGAGGATCAGTGCATGGTAGGAAACCTGTAAGAAATAGTAAGGAATAAAATTAGAACAGAGAAGGAACTATGACACTGATAGTTGGAAATGATACTCTGGACAAGAACTGGGCACCAAAAGGAGGGAAACTTATATGTATGATAACCCTTCAGTAACAGTATTGTAAACCACAGTGTCCAAAATGAGATAAAAGGAGGAGAGAAAGAAAAGTATCTGCTACAGAGACTGGAAAGGGGGATGGTAGGAGGGAACCTGGAACATCAGTGGCAAGGAAATGTGCACTGGTAAAGGGTATTGTACATTGTATGACACTCCATCACGAACCATTTTGTTAATTGTGTGTGAAAAAACAACTGTACTGTGAACAACCTTAAAAGCCATAGTGTTTATTATTATTTTTAATCTAAAAATGTCATTCTGAAAACTGAATGGTGAGATTATGATCAAAGATCTATCAGGGGCACTTCTTGAATATCACTACTTCTCTGGGTTCTATTTTCCTTATTGGTAAAATAGGAAGCCTTTTTTACCTTAAAGATTTAAATACAAGATTAAGCTATCACTGACAAATGCTTTGCATAATATTTCTCAGTGAAGGAATCAAATGTGTCTTTAATTTTGCCAGTATTCACAGGGACACACTCCTGTGACCTGTGAAATCTGTGTGATAAAGCTGAACATAAATTAAGAAGTCTGGTAACCCTGATAAAAAACGCTGATTCTAGTGATCTTGTTCACTTACCAGCAACGCTAACAATTGATTTCACCTTGCAGTTTTTTTCTTGGTTTGAAACATATTGTCAAGATAAGATTGACTTATCTTGCAATACTACCATGAGGAATAACCAATAAAAATAGTTTTTTTTCTGCTAAGAAAATCACAAAAGCCATCACAAATGCTACACGAAAGTGCCACATTTCTACCTTTTCAGCAGGTTCTGAGATTAATGTATTCATGAAACCAAATTGTGTATTGACTTCAGTATACAGTAAGCAAATATGACTTTCCTGTCCATTTATTCTTCCAAAATGCTCTATTTTGTGAGATAATTTATTCAGTTTTGTTCCCTTGAATTAAAAGCAGTCTCATATTCATTACATATACTTAAACTTCACTCTCCACATTAACGCCGACTTAGAGATTTCACCAACTTGTAGTTCATAATCATTTAATTCTGTAGGAATATAACCCAAAACAAGTTAAATAAGGCTTAGAAACATTCTTGAAAATGCCTTCTAATCATGGAGAAAGTAATTTTTTTACATTATCAAGCCAAGCCACTTCATTTGAACTAGCTCACTTGTGGATATCACAATTCCAATACAGAATAATTTAGAGGAATTAAACATTCAAACAAATCTGTAGGATTACATTCTAACTATCATGAAAATAAAAAATGCACACCTCTGTCCCTCATTACTCTACCTTTCTCCCCCATTTTTCTTTTAGGTATCATGGTATTCAATACTGTTACTGAAAATATGACTATCCTGAATATGACTTTACTTTCTTTCAGCACCCAGTTATCCCAAGTGACCATTTTTAACTATCATTGTCATAGATCTCCCATCTCTGTCCTAACTGTACCCCACACATATTTTGTTTTTGGGTATTATTCTCATACATTATTTTTCAAATAGTAATTACTTTATTGAAGCATCATGTTTAAAATCTTTTTCATGATTGATTTTCAGTCATACAGTGTACATTGCCCTTCACAGTGCATATTTCCTCAATTTTCCTATCACCTTTTTTTTTTTTTTTGTGGTTTTTGGTTCACACCCGGCAGTGCTCAGGGGTTACTCCTGGCTCCATGCTCAGAAATTGCTCCTGGCAGGCACGGGGGACCATATGGGGCACGGGGATTCGAACCGATGACCTTTTGCATGAAAGGCAAACGCCTTACCTCCATGCTATCTCCTGGGCCCCTTCCTATCATCTTCTATCCTGCTTTCATGTTGGCAGACATTTTACTTCTCGCTCTTTCTTTCTCTATTCCTTTTATATTCATTGTTTGACACTGTACTATACAATATTGTTAATGAAGGAGTATGCATCATTCATATCATTTTATCCCCTTTTCGTACCCCCTTTTTGTCCAAGTGATTAGTTTCAATTTTCCTTGTCATATTGTTCCTCTCTCAATTCCAAATGCATTAACTCACTAGTTGTGGCAAAGTTACTACCATGAACTGGACCTCCTGATCTTTATCTCTATAGTTTCTGGATATTATTACCATACTATCTTTTATCTTACATATATCCCATTCTTTTGACTCATTACACTCAGCATAATAATATCCATAGCCTTTATTATATAAGCAAATTTTATTACTTAATTTTTCCTAAAGGCTATATAGTAATACATTGTGTAGAATTCCCTTGGCTTCCCATCCTGGAACACCAGTGAGCCAGTCTGGAAAATAACTCACACACACATGCATGTAATGAGAAAAGATTTTGGAAGAGTTCCCAAAGTTATTCTTTACTCCTCTCAGCTGGTCGACAATCCAAGCCACTTCCTGGAGCTCTGGAAAAGGAAAAGGAAAAAGAGTTAATTCCTGTCTAATCAAGCCTTATATTTGAAGGGAAAAAAAACGTCATACCTCGAAGGTTTTCACACCTATCCAAAATTCTACATTCAAAGATCCAATGAAAAACAATGCAGAGCGATTATGGTAGAAAAAGACAAATCCCATAATCCCACATAGATTACCACAGCTTCTTTAGTCAATCATCTGTTGTCGGGAACTAGGGCACTAGGATTGTTGACAGATTCTGGCTATTGTAAATAGTACTGCAATGAACATAAGAATGTAGGGTGGGGCCCGGGCGATAGCATGGAGGTAAGGC
>PVKC010027716.1:0-15671 GCA_004027635.1 Crocidura indochinensis | reverse complement strand
GGGCCACACCTGGCAGTGCTCAGGGGTTACTCCTGGCTCTATGCTCAGAAGTTGCTCCTGACAGGTTCAGGGGACCAGATAGGATGCCGGGATTCAAACCACCATCATTCTGCTTGCAAGGCAAACACATTACCTCCATGCTATCTCTCCAACCCCCTACTTGGAATTATCAACGTTTTGCCTTTTATAAGTATCTTGTACTAAAGAGCATTTTCTCCTAGGTAAATAAAAAGAGACTACATTTTTTGTGAATTTTGTGGTGAAAAATGAAGATCTACCCATTGCCTAGCCTATTCACTTTAGCTGCTGCTTCTAATTAACTGTTTTCGAAAGGCCTCTTAACCTAAGGCATTGATCCACTTACTGAAGGTAATATTCATAATCATTCAGAGTGGGGACAAGAGACCTCACAAGAACAAATGAGTGGCCATGATGACATATCAATATATACTGTATCTTATATTACTAGACATGAGTATTACTTGACATGAGTATTCTCTTATAATCCAAAGTAACTTAAATTACATTTACACTCCTTTAAAACAAATTTGTTCTTAATTTACTGGGATAAGTAAAAAGAACTAAAGCTGTAAATAAAAGATCAAGACCAAGATTTCTGGATTATTTTCAAAGATATAAATTCATAACTAATTCTTAAGATCCATACCTGGATTCTCAGGGCTCATTTTTTCCTGTATTAAATTTTCCTTCTGTTCTTCCTGGTTTTCCTCATCCTTCCCATTGTCCTTTTCCTCTTTAGCTCCTGCTTATCCTTCTGCTTTTGCTTCTCTTTTCCTCTTTCTCATTCTCCTTTTTATTGTTTATTATCGTAATTATCATCATTATTGTATTCATCTTAATGTTCTATATATACTGCATCTTCATCATCTTCTTCTAGTTCTACTTCGATTTATACATATTCTTGTTCTTCATTTGTATATGGTTCTCTGCTTTTTCTCCTTCATATTCTTTTTAGTTTTAGCATCAATGACCTTTTCATTCACTTTTTTCATCTGAAAATTAGTTGTTTCTGTGGGAAAGAATAATACGGAATTAGGGACCAGGCACTCACAGAAAACAATTTCATTTCATGACCAATACGCCTTGGTTGCCAGCTTTCCCTCCTAATATTTAATCATTTTACCCTTTGACATCCACTTTCTAAGATTTATGGCATTAAAAATCCTGACATGGGATCAGAGTGGTGGCGCAAGTGGTAAGGCATCTCCCTTGCCCGTGATAGCCTAGGACAGCCTGCGGTTCAAAACCCTGGTGTCTCATATGGTCCCACAAGCCAGGAGTGTTTTCTGAGGGCATAGCCAGGAGTAACCTGTGAGCATCACCGCACGTGGCCAAAAAATAAAAAAAAATCCTGAATCAGAAACAAAACATAGACTTTGCTTATTATTTTCTGCATGATTCTCCCATACAGCTATCACCACCATTCTATCCTCTGGGGATTCCTAAAATGCACTGCTAACTCAGTGCATTCAGCTAAGAAATTTCTTAGCTTAGTCCTAAGGGTGGTAGGAACAACCTTTATGAACTACAGTGGAAATATTTTTTATGGAACTTGACTGCTATTGGGGACACATTCAATCTTGATTGTGTAGAAGACTGGTCCTTTGTGCCAATATGTTTAGGGAAAGTATATCAATTGTGCCATGGCTGTGTCATGTGGAGGGCACCTATCCAGCCCTTTGGGTCACCTGTTTACCTACCCACTTCTAATGTGGATCTCATACTCACTGTGGGAAGAGTTGATGTTATTGTATTCAGAGTCCCTAGTAGGATACCCTAATCATAATGGCCATATTCTAGCCATTAATAATTTAGAACTCAACATAATGGCACTGCAGTAGACAGCCTCCCGGACCAGGAACTTGCAGGGCACAATCAGCAAGGACGGGGAGTAGTTGTGCTGGTGCCAGGGGTTCTGGGATCACACCAAGCTGTGACCTCTGGAAGAGCCCAAAGAATGTAGGTAGATGTGTAGTAGATGTGTAGCAGCATATTTCAGATCACGGAACATAAAGGAGACTTCAGCCTTGGAGATATTGCTGGCTTCTAACATGTTACACAGAATTATTCTTTATCCTCTTCCTCAGCTTTCCAGACATCTAAGCCCACTCCCACCTGTCTATTACCATTGCTGACAACTGTGACCTCATGATTGCACTCTCTAACACTGCTATTACCAACACCACTGCATATGCCTTCTTAAGTGACCTCAGATTCTTGACATGGGCAACAGTGCCATGAAATATGACCCCTCATATCTTGCAGGATCCTCTCTGTGCCCCTGGCCTTGGAGAGGAGGCAGGGTATTTCTTCCTCTTCACACTCTGATATTACCTCAAATATCCCAACATCAGCAATTTCTTTACTACTGCTCTACTCTTCCCAAAATCATGAGTCTCTCCCTCATCCCTAGACTTTCCTGACTCTTCAAACTCCCCAACATCTGATTTCTTTCTTTTTGGGGGGAGGCTCACCCAGTGATGCTCAGGGTTATTCCTGACTCAGAAATCACTCCTGGTTTGGGGAACCATATGGGATGCAGGGGGAGCAAACCACAGTCTGTCTTAGGCTAGCTCTGGCAAGGCAGACACCTTACTGCTCTGCACGACCACTCTGACCCCAACATCTGATTTCTTGACATCTCTACCTTGCCAGTCTCCCATATTTTCCTGCCTGTTCTGTCCCTTAACTTTTCCTTCTCAGCCTCTCCTGTGTCTCCCTTCTCCACAGTCACCCTTGCCTCTTTTTTTGAAGGGGGCTAGTTTATTTATTTTAAACTTTTTTCTTTATTTAAACATCTTGATTATAAATATGATTGTGATTAGGTTTCAATCATGTAAAGAACACCCCCCTTCACCAGTGCAACATTCCCACCACAAATGTCCCAATCTCCCGCCATCCCACCCCACCCCACCTGTACTCTAGACAGGCTTCTCAGTTCCTATTTCATTCACATGATTATGGTAGTTCTCAGTGTAGTTATTTCTATAAATGGACTCACCACTCTTTGTGGTGAGCTTCATGAAGTGAGCTGGAAGTTCTAGCCCTCCTCTCATTGTCTCTGAGGATTGTTGGTAAAATGACTTATTTTTCTTAAAACCCATATATTAATGAGACTATTCTGTGTCTCTCTTTTTCTCCCTCTGACTTACTTCACTCAGCATGACAGACTCCATGTACATCCATGTATAGGAAAATGTCATGACTTCATCTCTCCTGAATGCTGCATAATATTCCATTGTGCATATGTACCACAATTTCTTTAGCCATTTGTCTGTTGAAGGACATCTTGGTTGTTTCCAGAGCCTGGGTATTGTGAATAGTGCTGCAATAAATATAGGTGTGAGAAAGGGGTTTTTGTATTGCATTCTTGTGTTCCTAGGGAATATCCCTAGGAGTGGAATAGCTGGGTCGAATGGGAGTTCAATTTCCAGCTTTGGGAGGAATCTCCATATCGCTTTCCATAGAAGTTGGATGATATGGAATTCCCACCTGCACTGGATAAGAGCTCTTTTCTCTCCACATCCATGCCATCACTGATTCTTTTCATTCTTTGTCTTGTGTGCCAATCTCTGTGGTGTGAGATAGTATCTCGTTGTTGATTTGATTTGACCTCCCTGATGATCAGTGATGAGAATTTTTTCATGTGCCTTTTGGCCATTTGTGTTTCTTTTTTATCAAAGTTTCTGTTCATTTCTTCTCCCCATTTTTTGATGGGATTTAGATGTTTCCATTTGTTTGGAAAGTGCACTTTCCTCCATGAAGCTGTCTTTAGTCTCAATGTCATGGAGTATTTTACCTGCATGTTGTTCTATATACCTTATGGTATCAGGTCTGATATCAAGGTCTTTAATCCATTTGAATTTTACTTTCATACATGATGTTATTTGGGGGATCTATGTTCACTTTTTTGCAAGTGGCTAACCAGTTCTGCCAGCACCACTTGTTGAAGAGGTTTTCCCTGCTCCACTTAGAATTTCTTGCTCCTTTGTCAAAAATTAGGTGATTGCATGTCTGGGTAACATTGTCTGAGAACTCAAGCCTATTCCACTGATCTTAGGGTCTGTCTTTATTCCAATACCATGCTGTTTTGTTAACTACTGCTTTGTAGTACAGTTTAAAGTTGGGGAAAGTAATGCCTCCAATTTTCCTTTACCCTAGGAGTGTGTTAGCTATTCGAGGGTCTTTATTGTTCCAGATGAACTTAATAAGTGTTTGATCCACATCTTTGAAGAATGTCATGGATATTTTAAGGGAATTATATTAAATCTTTATAATGCTTTGGGGAGTATTGCGATTTTAATGATGTTAATATTCATTTATTTTAATTACTTTATTTAAACACCGTGATTACAAACATAATTGCAGTTGGGTTTCAGTCATAACAAAAACACCCCCCATCACCATGCAACCTTCCCAATACCAATGCCCCCATCTCTTCCATGCCCCTCTCCCACCTGTATTCAAGACAGGCTTTGTATATCCTTCACTCACTAACATTGTTATGATTGTTCTCAGTGTAGTTATTTCTCTAACTGTGCTCACAACTCTTTGTGGTCAGCTTCATCTCTTGAGATTGATCCTTCCGGCCCTCATCTCTGGGAATTATTTCAATATATTTAATTTTTCTTAAAGCCCATAGATGAGTGAGACTATTCTGTGTCTCTCTTTTCCTCTGACTAATTTTACTCAGCATAATAGATTCCTTGTACATCCATGTATAGGAAAATTTCATGACTTCATCTCTCCTGATGGCTGCATAACATTCCACTGTGCATATGTACCACAGTTTCTTTAGCCATTCATCTGTTGAAGGGCATCTTGGTTGTTTCCAGAGTCTAGCTATTGAAAATAGCATTGCAATGAATATAGGTGTGAGGAAAGGATTTTTTATTGTATTTTTGTGTTCTGAGGGAATATTCCTAGGAGAGGTATAGATGGATCATATGGGAGCTCAATTTCTAGTTTTTGGAGGAATCTCAACATTGCTTTCCATAAAGATTGGACTAGACGGCATTCCCATCATCAGTGAGTAAGAGTTCCTTTCTCTCCACATCCCCGCCAGCAATGCTTGTTCGCATTCTTTGTGATGTGCGCCAATCTCTGTGGTGTGAGATGGTACTTCAGTTGTTTTGATTGGCATCTCTCTGATGATTAGTGATGTGGAGCATTTTTTCATGTGCTTTTTGGCTATTTGTATTTCTTCTTTGAGAAAATGTCTGTTCATTTCTTCTCCCCATTTATTGATGGAGTTATATTATTTTGTTAAGATCTGTCAATAACTTGTATATATTAGATCAGTGATGGCGAACCTATGGCACATGTGCCAGCAGTGGCACGTGAAGGCCTTGCAGCTGGCACATGGGAAGGTCCGCAATTAAGATATAAGGCATATGCTGCATAGGTTTTAGATGCTTAAATCTTGTTATTACAGTTTAATTGACATGCTGGCACTTTTGAGGAAATTATCTGGTTTTGTGCAGCAGTTTGGGCACATGGGCTCAAAAAAGGTTAGCCATCGCTCTCATAGAGATTAACCCCTTATCTGATGGGTATTCAGTGAATAGCTTCTCCCATTCTGTGGCTGGCTTTTGTATCCTAGGCATTTTCTTTGAAGTGCAGAAGCTTCTCAGCTTAATATAAGTCCCATTTGTGTAGCTCTCCTTTGACTTGTTTGGAGAGTGCTGTTTCTTCCTTGAAAGTGCCTTTAGTTTCAATATCACGGAGTGTTTTACCTACATGTTCTTCTCTATACCTTATGGTTTCAGGTCTGATATCAAGGTCTTTAATCCATTTGCATTTGACCTTGGTACATGGTGTTAGCTGGAGATTTAAGTTCTTTTTTTTGCAAGTGGCTAACCAGTTGTGCCAACATCACTTGTTGAAGAGGCTTTCCTTGCTCCATTTTGCATTTCTTGCCACTTTATCAAAGAATAATTGATTTTTATATCTGGGGAGCATTTTCTGAATACTCCAGTCTATTCCACTGATCTGAGGATCTGTCTTTATTCCAATACCATGCTGTTTTAATGACTGTTGTTTTGTAATACAATTTAAAATTGGGAAAAGTGATGCTTTCTATATTCCTTTTCCCAAGGGTTGTTCTAGCTATTCTTGGGTGTTTATTGTTCCAGATGAATTTCAGGAATGTATGATCCACTTTTTTGAAGAATGTTATGGGTATCCTTAGACGAATTACGTAAAATTTGTACAATGCCTTGGGGAGTATTTTATTGATGCCAATCCTCCCAATCCATGAGCAGGGTATATACCCTTGCCTCTTTTGTATCCACAACCTCTCTGACCTTCCTACCCCAGTGTCTCCAGATTCTGGCATCTTAATGACTTCCTCAGTTACTGTTTTCTGGGAGCCCTTTAGCCACATTTAGTCCCAGGGAGTCCCCCTGCTTGGGTCTGCCTTGCTCATTCTCTGGCATGCTCGGTATCTGGGTCACCATGATCCCTAATCCCATCTTCCTGTGCCTTCTTCAACTATCTCAGTCACAGAATCTTGTGCTACCTACACTCAATCCTCAAGAGTTTCCAAGGCAGCAACCACCATGTCTCCTGCACCTACCACCCCAATCCTTGCCCCTGCCACACTTACTTGACTCACAGTTATCCTTTGGTTTTCGTGTCAAGTAGCTGACATATGCCTGGCATCCCCTAGCAGGTCTCTGGCAGCTGCACTCAATGTCATTAATGAGCAATATAGTGGCAGCAGAGTGAAGACTGTGGGGTTAAAAATGTCCAAAAGGGCCATGAAGGGGAATTGACAAAGGACCTTGTCCTTGACAAAACAGACAAGAGTCTGTGGCAGCGAAGTCTCAGGAAGGCCCCCAAATGGATATAAATGGAGGTAATCACCAAGCTTCATGGCACCTCACACCTCAGGAGTGGCCAGAAAATCTTGCCTGACTGGTGACATTGGACAGAGCTACCAACACTAGGTATACCCCATCCTCAGGCACCCCATGCTAACTTGCTGAGAAGTTAGTATTGCCATGCTCTCCAGCCAATGAATAAAGTTCAGCCTCCAGGGCCTGAATTGGCCATCAGTGGCAGGCACCCTAAGAAACCAGGACCTTTTTTGATAATAGATCCACCAATTTGTGTTTCAGAGTGAGAGAGGAGGTTGTCCTACCTCTCAGGCCCTTTCTGATGAGACTTGGCCCACAGGGCAGTGGTTTAATGCCAGATCAGAGGATATATTGTTATTCTTCCTTATTTGCTTTCAATTACCTTGGCTTCTGGGGGCATTCAGGTCCCTTCCAGTTGCTTGAGAGATACATATGATGTCTATGGAACCCCCATTTACTGTTAGTCATAATGTTGTTTGGTTTAGTCTATATGGAAAGTGGTAGGGAGATTTCTCAAAAAAGATGAAATTTTGTGGTTAACCAAAATGTGGATATAACTAGAGGGTCTTGTATTAAGTGAAATATGTCAGGAGAGAAGAAAAAATAACTGATGATGTCACTCATTTGTAAAATACAGAGATAAAACAAGAAAACAGTACTGAACAATGCCAAATCCTTTGTTTGAAGTTAAAAGCCAATTTACCAAATATTGGTTGGAGGTTGGCAAAGAGGACAGACTAGAGGAACAGTGGTAAGTATAGTTACTTTTTTCATGAATTTTAACAATATTGTAAAAAGACTTCAGTAAATACCAATTTTTTTAAAAAAGTTGAGAATGAAAATGTTTCAAAACTTAAAATAGAGCTTGCATATTAGTTCTTTTACCAGATATATGTATACTTTGCAATGATTTTTTTCTTATTTACTGGGATGCCTTTATATTTATAGGATAGTTTCTTTTGGGGGGGTTGGGTCACGCCTGGTGGCACTCAGGGGTCACTCCTGGCTCTGTGCCCAGAAATCGCTTCTGGCAGGCTCGGGGGACCACATGAGATGCTGGGACTCAAACCAGGGTTTGTCCAGGGTTAGATGCAGGCAAAATAAACACCTTACCACTGTACTATTGCTCCAGCTGTTTAAGATAGTTTTTTGTTTTGTTTTGTTTTGTTTTACTAAGAACTGGCTCTTTAATTCTGTATAATCCCATTGAATTATTTTGCTTTGCTGAAGGAGTTATAGGAATGAAGGAGTTATAGGAATCTGCAGAGACCATTGAAGCCAAGTGATGAAGTGTTTTTGCTTACTTTTTTGAGGTATAGTTTATAAACCTAGTCTAATCACTAAATCTTTTATATATTTCTTGGGTCTTCCAAGTAGTGCTTAGAGGACCCAGTATTGGGGTCCTTCCCTCATTACAGATTAACTAGGTCTGCAGTTCAACATGTTAGCTAGAGGATGCAGTGATTCACTGGTGCTATGTTGCTGCAATTAAATGGTCACTCTGGTAGTTCTTGATAGGGGAAGGGATGACTTCTAAGGCTATACTCGGGGTGCTTGGAGAACCTTGTGGTTTCAGTATTGAATTGAGTTCCTCATATGGAAAGCATGTGCTTTATCACCTTTCCTGTCCCTCTCCCCATAACATTTAATCTTTAATTCATATTTTGGTGCTTGTCTGCGATAGTGATCCATTTTTATTATTTTCTACATGGTTATCCAGTTTTTCCATTACCATTCATTAAACAGATTTTTCCTACTTCATTTCATTTTTCTTTTTTCTCATTTCAGTGGCTAGGCTGGAACTCAAATTTTCATATATTGTAGACATGTGTTATACATATGCCAAGTCACGTCACTATCTCCCTATTCTATGTTTTATTCTTGCGTCCTTTGTTATAATTCAATAGTCCATTTTGGGGAGACTCACTTTTGTACTTTTAATTATGTTTTATTATTTTATATGTCTGCTTTTATTATAATGGCAGTCGGTAGAAGTTGTTTCTCTGAACTCTGTTCTCTTACAAGAAGTTGGTTTGGATGCTGGTACAAATTCTCTATCACGTTTGAAATGGTTTATGTGTCTGACACTAATTGATGTGTATCTTTAGGTAAGGAATCCCTCTGACTCTCAGTTTCATCTTCTAAAAAGCATGATAGTTTCTACATCATAGAATATTTTGATTGGTAAATATTTGGTAATGTACAATGAACATGATTACAGCTAAAGGTTAATGATGATGTTTATTGGATTGTTTTAATTACTAAGCACAGAATTCTTTCAGGGGTCATAAAATTCTAAATTTATTTTCTTGTCTACCATCAATCCTTAAATATCTGTGCTTTCAAGAAGAAATTCCCAGAAATGAGTGCCAGTGGCACCTGTCACCCTGTTACTGTGCTCTGAGACAACTAAGAAACTGAACATTACCTTGTATATATGAAGTATTGATGTCAATACTATCTTAGTATAAAAATAGGAAAACTTACGTATTTACAGCACAGCAGTGCAATATTTTCCTTGTGTCGAGGATACAGAAGATGTGATTTTGTAAGATTAGAGGTTAAATGAACATCTACATGCGATTTCTTTAAAGAGTGTGAGTTAAAATCTTATATTTTCTTCAGTCTTGCCACAGAGTCTCAAATTCTGCACTTTAACATCATTTCATTGGTCTGTCAGAGAAAAGCAAATTGTCTTAAACATTAGGTCATGTCTTAGAAATTATCATTAACCGGCTATTATTTAAAATCAGAGACTTGAGGAAGTGCAACAGAAATGTTTAGAGGAGACAAAGAACAGGGGATATAGTAATGATCTTTAAGGACTCTCAGTATAAATAATTGGTACATCTCATGTCTTTCATGTGGCCAGTTTTTCTTTTGATCCCTGGCTTCTACGCCGATCCCCTTAAAGATAGATCTGCTATATAGGTAGCTTTAATAAAAAAGAAAAGTCTATAAGTTGTATGTTGGGAACAGAGATCAGTACTTCAGAATAGACATGTGAAGACACTGGAATAAGATGCAGAATGATGCATATGTTGCCAAAGTAAAGTGATGCATATGTCACCAATTATATAGCTGTGTATCAGGCTAACTTATCTCCTCTGGGAGGTACTTGATGTTTTTTTTTGTTTGTTTGTTTTTTGCTTTTTTGGGGTCACATCCGGCAGTGCTCAGGGGTTACTCCTGGCTCCATGCTCAGAAATTGCTCCTGGCAGGCACAGGGGACCATATGGGGCACCGGGATTCGAACCAATGACCTTTTGCATGAAAGGCAAACGCCTTACCTCCATGCTATCTCCCAGGCCCCAGTACTTGATGTTTTAAGACAGAAAGACCAGTTTGACTCTTTGGAGAGCCAGTGAGTGAAGTACTTGCATAGTAAGGAGGCCAATGTGAACCAGATGGTAAAAATAGCATATTATAGCACATATCTAGGAAGTTGTTAATGTAAACCATATGTTATCTAAGCAAAATTAACTAAGTATTGAAGCAAGTCACGACTAATCCTTTTTTTCTACCATTGCTTTCACTGATAAGCACTTTCCCATCCAGATACTAGAGGTGATGCTCATTAGCTGCTTAATCTCTTACATTAATCTATAACAAATTTAATATAAGCTTCCACAATGTGTATGTAACCATTTTGTTATCTAAGAAATGACATATAAGGGATTACAAACATACTTCAGTGGGTAAAATACCTTGTGTTTAAGTGTGTAAAATGTCTTGTGTGCAGTCCATCCCTGTTTGAACATTGGCCCTGAATATGTTCCTCTGAGAATCTTCAAGGATGATACTCTCCCCACATAATACTACAAATCCCCCATTATATTTTAATTTCCAGCTCTATATACATCTTCCTCATAGTGTGTCTAATATTTTTTCCTGCTTCATTTCTGTAGATTTCTTTACATTGTTTATATTTACTTAATATGCATATTGGGGCCAGGGTGATAGGACAGTGATAGATAGGGAATTTGCCTCACATGCAGACATTCTGGGTTTGATCCCTAGAACTTCATATGGTTTACTGTGACCCACGAGGAGTTATCCTTGAGGGTAGGAAGATGAGTACACTTTGAGCATTGTTGGATGTGGCCCAAAACAAATAGTAATGAAAACAAGTATTGTTACATATATATTATACCCAACTATATTTAGTATTTTTATGTTTTAAACCTTTACATAAATGGCATCATAGTGTCAATATTCTTCTTCCATGATCCTTGTGCCCTACACATTTGACTAATACCATCACTCAATTGAAAACATTGGAGAGGGATGTGGTCTTAGATCTAATGAGTTCTAAACATTTCCTTATACGAGTCCTCACTATACTGATCAGTTTACCTGAAACCATTTTAAATAAGTAAATCAAGGCTGACCTTACATTATGTGAAATCCCTCTACTTTCGCTGTTTTATGAAGCTTGGACTTGGCCTGGAGCTCATTTTCACCCCTATATATCTTGACATTCTTAGATCAAACCATTAGGAAAAACTACCACACCAGAGAATTTTTTTTCCTCTTTCAGTTTCAGTCTTTATTCAGCATTTTCGCTTGACATATGGAGACCAAAAGATGAAGCTAAAATATTCTTAGAAAGTATAAAAGTAAAAAATATGACTTGGGGGCTGGAGCAGTAGCACAAGCAGTAAGGCATATGCCTTGCCCATGTTAGCCTAGAACAGACCTCGGTTCGAGCCCTTGGTGTCTCATATGGTCTCTCAAGCCAGTAACGATTTCTGAGTACATAGCCAGGAGTGACCCCTGAGTGTCAGCGGGTGTGACCCAACCCCCCAGTAATCTGACTTGGTAATAGTTAAATGAATTAATGAAAGCCATGAAATGAAGATTAAACTTGTTTAATAACAGTTTTATTAATAATATCGCTGAGATTATCTTTCTTTTAACTGCTAACAGAAAACATGGTGTTACTTGTTTGAAATATGGCTAAAATTCCACCCCACTTAACAAATTAGAGTGTATTACAATATTTATCAAGCTATTAGTGATGTATAAGAAATTTCTATGGGATTACCCAAAAAACCCATTAATAGTGAGATAATACTGAGAAAACATGATTAAAATGGTAGCCAGACATTCTTTAAAGTATTTTTTAGGGGCCTGGGAGATAGCATGGAGGTAAGACGTTTGCCTTTCATGCAAAAGGTCATCGGTTCGAATCCCGGTGCCCCATATGGTCCCCTGTGCCTGCCAGGAGCAATTTCTGAGCATGGAGCCAGGAGTAACCCCTGAGCACTGCCGGTGTGACCCCCCCAAAAAAAAAGCTAAAAAAAGTATTTTTTAATTGAATGATTGGGAGACACAGTTCCAAAGTTGTTCATGATTGACTTTCAGTCATATAATGTTCCAACACCCATCCCTTCACCAATGCACATTTTACACTACCAAGAAATACCCTCAGTTTCTCTTGCACTACAACCCCATTCTCTCTATAGCATACATTTACTCCTCTCTCTTTCCATTTTTCCTCTTAGGCATTGTGGTTAGCCATAATTTTATTGGAAGTGTATCATTCATATAACTTTACCTGCTTTCAGCATCCAGATCTTGTTCAGAATGATCATTTCCAACTACTTTTGTCATAGTTTTCCCATGTTAATCCATGTAGCAAGCTTTCTATTCCAAAACACTTCTACTTCCCCTCATTTCATTGTCTTCGGGTATTAATATCATACTATGGTTTATTAATGTCAACAAATGTATATGATCATTTTGTCTCTTCCTCATGCACTGACTCATATAATTCAGTATGGTACTTAGGGTCAATTCATGTAAAAGCAAATTTCATTACTTCACTTTTCATGATGGCTGCATAGCATTCCATAGTGTAGTTGTGCGATCGTTTCTTTATCAACATATCTGTTCTTGTTTCCAGATTCTGGATATTATGAACAGTGCTGCGATAACCATCAGAATGTTGAGGCCTTTTCTGCATTGTGTTTTTGATCCCTTAGATTATATTTTCAGGAGTGGTATTTCTGGGTTTTATGAGTGCTCAATTTCTACTTTTCTGAATAATGTTCATGTTGTTTTCCAAAAGGCCGAAGCAGTGGACATTTCTACCAAAAATAAAACTATTTCTCCCCACTTCTACACCAGCACTTTTTTTGTTCTTTTTGATATATGACAGGTACTGTGATATGAGATAATATTTCATAGTCATTTTGATTTGCCTCTTCCTGAGGATTAGTGTTGTGGAGCATTTTTCATGTGCCTTTTGGCCATTTTTATTTCTTCTTTAAGGAAGTTTCTGTTGATCTCTTCTCATTTTTAATGGAGTTGGGTTTTTCCTTGTAATGTTATACCAGTGCCTTACATATTTTATATTAATCCCTTATCGGGTAAATATTGAGTAAATGATTCCTTCCATTCCACGTGCAATCTTTGTATCCTGGTTATCATATCCTTTAAAATGCCAAAGCTTCTTAGATTAATGTAGTCCTGTTTGTTTATCTTTGCTTCCACTTGCTTATTAAGTGCTGTTTCATCCTTGAAGATGCCTTTAGCTTCAGTATCATGGAGTGTTCTGCCTATGTTTTCCTTGATGAGGCTTACACTTTCAGGTCTGATATCAAGGTCCTTAATCCATCTTTATTTTAATGTTATGCATAAGAAATTTTGTGCATTTTTATCCATTAGAAAGAAGGCTGAGTTCATTTTTTGCATGTAGCTGAGTGTCAGCACATTCTAACTACACATTCAAACTACAATATGCTGTAATTGCTATCCAACAAGACAGAGAAAAATGGATTACATTAAAGAGCCCATAAATATACTTATGCATATATAGATAATCCATCAATGAATTCAGAATGAAAATCATAGAATGGAGAATGGAAAGCCTGTTCAAAAATGGTCATAGGAACAACTAGAGACAAAACAAAATGAAAATTTTTATATTTAACAACAATAAAACTATCTACTAACATGACTAAAAACTTAGTTATTAAGCCTCAACCCTGATCTGTATAGTAGAAGACCTATATTGGACATTCCTGGTTGTAACCTTAGCAATTCCTTTGAATATTCAAACCCAATGACAAGGAAAGCAAAAGCAAAAGTAAGCAAATGGAACCATGTAAACTCTAAAATGTTAACTTAGCATAGTGACAACTAATGAAGCGAAAATCATCCCATTTATTGGAAATTTATGTGTGCATAATAATTCAAAATGGTGGTGATAGATTAAATATAAGAATTCAACAACAAATGAAAAAGCAACGAAATTTATAAAAGAAGATTAAAATCCTAAATAGCTATTTTTTCCAAGAAATATAGGTGTTGTACAGATTATAGTTAGGCAAAACCTTGATGAATTTTACTTATTATGAGACAAATAAAAATCACAGTGAAACATTATCTAGCACTCTGAGAATGAACTGTGTAAAAAATCGGAAAAAACTTCTGTTCACTGAGATTTGGAGGAAGGATACAGATACGTACGGTGAGAGTATAATTTAACACAGATTTTGTGGGAAACTATCAGATATTCCATAAGAAACTTGAAGAGGAGAAACTGTTTAATACAGTGTCACCTCCCTCTGATGGTATGTATTCCTCCTTTTGGCAGTATATGGAAAATATTGTTCAATAATATTTTATGTACGGTCTTGTAGCAGCATTATTTACAATAACAAAAACACAGAATAAATAAAATATACAAATTGGATAAATAAGCCATTATATGTATATATAAAGAGTCATTATATATATGAATATATATACTTTAAGAAATACTACACAGCTGTGAAAAGGTTGATGCAGAAACTTTTGCCACAAAATGGATAGAATTTGATGTTATTTGCTAAATGAATCATGTTAGAAATTATATTAGATTTCCAGATGGTTTATATCATATGACAATTAGTCAAAATAAGTAAATATGTCATAGCAAAACTGACTATGAGTTGATGACAGCTATTGTAGGAAAGGGGTATGTTGAGAATAAATAATTTTATTTATTTCATATTTTAACAATAATTGTGAATTACAAAGTTTTCATGGTTGAGTTTTAGACATACTGTGTTTCAGGATCAATTCCACCACCAGTGTCAACCTCCCTCTACTAATATTTTCAGAATGCATCCCAAGCCATCACCCCTCTCCCCCAGCATGCCAACATAACAGTCCAATTTTAAGATTTGATAGTTAAAATTTGGGTTTTATGATTTTATTGTTGTTGACTTTGGCTTGGATAGTTAGCTTTATCCTTTTTAATACAACCAATGCACTCAAGACCTCTTTGTCCCTTCCTCCATCCTTTCATATTTGTTTTTCTCTTCCTCCACTCAATATTGCCCTTATCCTTACTATATTTTGGGTCCTAGAGTATTATTGACAACCTGTTGAATTTTTTATGCAGATATACTTAATACCACAAAAAGTGATGTAGTTCTGTATTTATCCATAATTAAACATAATATCTTCCAGTTCCATTCATGCTACAATGAGATGCATGGTTGCATCATTCCTTACAGCTATGTAGTATTCCGTAGTCTATATGTACTACATATTCATAATCATTCATCTGTTGTTGCACATCAAGGCTGATTGCAACTCTTAGTTATTGTACTGAGTGTTGCAATGAATAGTAGTGTGCATACTTCCTTTTGGATCAGTGCATTTCTGTTCTGAGGATAGATACACAAAAGGGGGAATTGCTGGGTTCTATAGCAGATCAATTTTGAGGTTAGTGAGAACCCTACATACTGTTTTCCATAGGCATTGGAGCAGGCAATATTCTCACCAGCAGTAGAT
>PVKC010027715.1:0-15671 GCA_004027635.1 Crocidura indochinensis | reverse complement strand
CCAGAGTACAGGCTGGGGGTGGGTGGGAGGAGGGAGATTTGGGACAATGGTGATGGGAACGTTGCACTGGTGATGGGTGGTGTTCTTTACATGACTGAAACCCAAACACAATTATGTATGTAATCAAGGTGTTAAAATAAAATAAAAAAATAAGCATAGTAAACTAAAAAATATTTTGGAAGCTACATATCATCCTATTCGGGATTTCTCAACCTGTTAAAGTATAATAATCAGTAGATGACTCGATATTTGCATAGGCTGTCATTACCAATTGTCACCTGGAATTTTCTTTCTAGGGACTACATTTTAGACATTTTTTCTTTCTTCTAAACTCTGGTAAAATAATTTTATAGGTATTTTTCCAAAGTCAGTATTTTTATTTAAATTTTAGCAGCATGCCCTTTCTGACTTACTTGTAGCAAAGAAAATATTTAAGCAGTCAATTAACTGCCATTATAGAATGTAAATTTCAAGAAGTTTCATATTCATCATAATGTTTTCATAAAATATTTTAGTAACAATTGGGACAACGTTTTATGTTTGAATTTAGATAAATCTAAGAGATAGTTTCATCTAATACCACTGTTTAAATCTTGTGAGGCTTTGCACTAGGACTTTTCCACAATTGTTACATTTTTTGTTGATGCTGATGAAAAGCATGGGCTTTAATTATGTGAAAGCCGATATTTCAAGTGATCTAACATCATGACAATATTTGGCAATAAGGTGATCCACTGAAAAGAGAACTATTTTTCTGGCTCTGAAAATACTCTAGAATTTTAATAGAATAAGTTCATGGAACATTTCTTGACAGGCACAATAGAGCAGCATTCCCTACTGGTAGGGAACAGAAAGTTCTTTGGATGTGCTTATAAAGTTAGACTTCCACCACAGAAAAACATTTATGCCATCATCCATTGGGCAGGAAAAGAGAACAGGGTCACCTTTGCAAACTGTATGGTATTCCTTAGTATAATCTTAACACTGAATTGGAAAGTTGATTTGAAAGGTCTTTTTCAATATTTTAATAACTTGAAATGTTTTTTCTAACTTTTCAAATAATCTGGATCTGTTGGTAAAACTACATTCTGACTCACAAACTCCACCCCATGGAAGCCTGGGGCATTTTATAGGCATGCAAGCCTTTTGTGGATGAGAAAGTTTCGGGTACTTCTCAGATTTCCACTGACTTTGTCCCTCTGCACTTCAGCCTGTGATGATGGCATTCCTTCTGAAGTTCAATCCTGCTCTTGCTCTTTGGACTTCTGGAAATACCTCTTGGACTTTCCCACCCTCTCCTGCTCCTTCTGGTCCACCAGCTGTACCTCACTTTGGGCTGGCTCCAGGTTGGAACACTCAGCACTGGTCACTTCTCACCAGGGTTGAGATATAACTTATGTTCTGGGACAGGGACAAGGCTGAGATCACTGTCTGATCCCAAGGATTATCTTTTTGGTTGTGTTCCACCACTGTCTCCCACCCTCACTCCAGCATGGATGTGCCAGTGGATGACAGACTTAGACAGCTCCCTTGAAACACTGCATGAGAGCCTACTATTAAGCTTCCTGATGGGAACACCCTATCTCAGTGTCACATCTCAATAAATCTCAATAGACAGGAGTCTTTACTACCATGCAGGTAACTGTAGTCCCAATATCCAGTTGAAGCTGCCATTTTACATTAAATGCATTGAGTGTACTCTCTGTGCTCATCATGGCACTAATCATTCTGCACAGATTACATCATTAAGCCTAGTTAGCAACCTGTGAGTTAAGTAGTATGTTCAGTCTATTTTACAGAAGAAGAAACAGAAAAATTCAGAGTTTAGGGCAATAGTCCTCACAGTTTTCATTTTTTTTGGTGGGGGCTTTACTTAGCAGTGCTAAGGACTTGCACCTAGCTCTGTGCTCAGAGATCATTTCTGACTTGACTCTGGGAATCATATGAGTTGCTGGGGATTGAACCCCAGTCAGCTGCATGCAATGTGAGTACCTTACCTTCTCTACTATTTATTGCTCTGTCTCTGACAGTTTTCAACTCATGCCTCACAATCAGACTAAATGACTCATAAGGATATGTGCTAAATCATCATCCAGGTAACAGGTAGCCTATAAATATGCGTCCCTCAGGGGCTGGAGAGATAGCATGGAGGTAAGGCATTTGCCTTTCATGCAGAAGGTTGGTGGTTCAAATCCTGGCATCCCATATGGTCCCCTGAGCCTGCCAGGAGTGATTTCTGAGCATAGAGCCAGGAGTAACCCCTGAGCGCTGCCGGGTGTTACCCAAAAACCAAAAAAAATATGTTTTCCTCTACCTAGAATATTCTATTCTTTTGGTCACTATAGTTTCATCTCCATTGCTTCTGAGCCCCCACTATAAAGTTAGCTGCTTGTTTATGTCTTCAAAGATATTCCCTAATTACATAGGACACGGCCCATGTCCTATTTAATGATGGTCTCAGGGATTATTTGCAATGTGAGCTTGAAGGAAGACAATCAGAAAACAAAGACACCTCTTGAACCTTTCCTGCCACAAATGATTCGGCTCTCTGTTGAAAAGCTGGAGTCCATTTTCCCAGTCCATGCAAGCTCAATATATTACTCAGTCCCACAGTTCCACTATCAGTGATATAGTCCAGGCACCCAGCATCTGTGGCTGCCTGCCCCATCCTTCATCTCCTATCACTGTTGTAACAAATAACCACACATTAAAGAACTTCAGACAACAATCATGTATCATCTTCTAGCATGGAACATTAGAAATATAGACATCAAAGTGATGGCTGCATTCCTTTTGGAGGCTTTAGAGGAGGATTCACTTCCTTGCCCCCTCCATTTGCCTGCATTCTTTTGTTCATAGTCCTTTCCTCCACCTTCAAAACTTTGTTGCAGCATCTTTTTTTGTGTTTTTTTTGGGGGTCACACCCGGCAGTGCTCAGGGGTTACTCCTGGCTCCATGCTCAGAAATTGCTCCTGGCAGGCACGGGGGACCATATGGGGCACCGGGATTCGAACCGATGACCTTTTGCATGACAGGCAAACGCCTTACCTCCGTGCTATCTCCCGGGCCCCTGTTGTAGCATCTTGACATCTCTCTCTCAAATCTCTTCATTTCTCATCATAATTGCCTCCTCTGGCTTCCCAAAAGAGATTCTTATTTTATTAAGGTCTGTCTGTCTACCTACCTATCTAATCTCTCTCTCTCTCTCTCTCTCTCTCTATATATATATATATATATATAATCACTATGAGATACAGAGTTAAAAAGTTGTTGATAGAGTTTCCATCATACAGTGTTCCAACACCAGTGTTCATTTCCCTCCACCAGTTTCTCCAGTTTCCCTCCTGTCTCTCTCCCCACACCCAGCCTGCCTCTATGTAAGACACTTTCAAAGAAAGTCTTTCTTATAAAAATAGTTATGATGATGTTGATTCCTGTGGGATAATTCAGACGTACTTCTCCATAATGACATATTTAGCTTCATTATACATGCACGGTTCCTTTTGCCATGTCAGAGCACATATTCACAGAATCTGGGGATCATGTCCACTGTATCTTCCCTCACCAAGCCTTAATACTAGTGAATTAAAGCAGGAGAATAAAAGTAGGGGGATAATTTTCTGATTGTGACAGAGACTGTGTACCCTTTATGGTCCCTTGAGCCCTGCCAGAACTGATCCATGAGATTGGAAGAATTAATGTAATTAATTGGCAATTATTTTTCAAAGCATTGTACAAATTAATTGCAATCTGTATAAGAATACTCATGCCATTTTTTAAAGATATAGCTCAAACACTCCTGAAATTCATTTGGAACAATAGACCCCCACGAATAACTAAAGCAATCCTTGAGCAAAAGAAGATGGGAGACATCACTTTTCACAAACTCAAACTGTGTTATAAAGCAATAGTCATTAAAACATGGGCAGGAGCGATAACACAATGGTAGGGCATTTGCCTTGCATACAGCCAACCTTGGGCTGACCTGGGTTTGATCCCTGGCATCCCAAATGGTTCCCCGAGCCTGCCAGGAGCAATTTCTGAGTGCAGCACCAGGAGTAACCCTCTGAACACTGTAGGGTGTGACCCCAAAACCAAATCAAACCAAACAAAAAAACAGCACAGTACTGGAAAGTAAGAGCCTTAGAACAATGGAATAGACATGAATATTCTGAGAATGACCCTCATGTCTATGATCAATTAATTTTTGATAAAGGGACAAAAAATAGCAAATGGGGCCAACACGATAGCACAGTGGTAGGATGCTTGCCTCGCACTTGGCTGAACCAGGACGAACCTTGGTTTGATCCCTGGAGTCCCATATGGTCCCAAGCCAGGAGTGATTTCTGAGTGCATAGCCAGGAGTAACCTCTGAGCTTCACTGGGTGGTCCCAAAACAAAAATAATCTAACAACAAAAAAAAATATCAAACAGATCAAGGAAAGCCTCTTCAACAGTGGTGTTGGGAAAACTGGCCAACTACATAAAAAAGTGAACTCAGATTTTTCTTTAATACCATGCTCAAATGTCATATCAAAATGGATTAAAGATTTTGATATAAGACCTGAAACCATAAGATACAAAGATGAAATGTAGGCAGAACACTCACTCTATGACACTGAAGGTAAAGGGATCTTTAATGATGAAATACCACTGACCAAGTAAGTGAGGCAAAGATAAACAAATGAGACTACATTAAACAAGAAGATATGCACCTCAAAGAAAATGGTGACTAGGATAGAAACAATGCCCACAGATTGGAAGAAACTATTCTCCCAATATCCATCTCATAAGGGGTTAATATCTAAGCTTATATAAGGTAGTGGTAGAAAAAAATCTAGCCCCATTCAAATTGGGAAGAAGATAAGAACAGACATTTTTTCCAAAGAAGAATAGAGATGGACAAAGGCACATCAAAAAATTCTCTACATAATAATCATTGGAGACAAGCAAATTCAAACTACAATGAGATATTATCTCACACCACTGATACTAACACAGATCATAAAGAAAATGAACAATCTGTGCTGCATCGAATCAAGGAGAAAGGAACTCTCATTCATTGCTGGTAATAGTGTTGAATGGTCCAGCCTTTTTGGAAAACAATATGAATAGTCCTCAAAAAACTTGAAATTCACCCAGCAATACCTCTCCTAGGAATATACCCTAGTATCCCCAAAACACTATGCAGAAAAGCATTTCCATATTAATTGCAGCACTATTGAAAATACCCATAATCTGGAAACAACACAGATGAAGAAGTACAGTTGAGTGGGTAAAGAACTAGTGGTACACCTACACAATTGAATACTATGCAGCAGTTAGAAAAAGTGAAGTAATGATATTTGTTTTTACATGGATATATATGGAGAGTATTATGCTGAGCAAAATGAACCAGAGGCAGAGGGATAGACAAAGAATGATTGCATTTATTTGTGAGATATAGAAAATACAGTATAGTAATAATATCTAAAGACATAGAGAAGGGCCAGGAGTACCAGTCTGTGGTAGGAAGCTTGCCAAAAATAGTGGGGGAGTGTAGTTAGGGCAGAGAAGGGACCAATATTACAATAATAGTTGTAACTGATCACTCAGGAAAAGAACTGGGTTCTGAAAGGAGAAAAAGTAATATGCAGGATATCCCATCAGTAACAATATTGCAAACCATGGTGCCTAAGATGAAAACAGGAGGAAGTGGGAGAAAGAATGAGAGACAAAAACAGAAAGAACAAAATGTCTGCCAGAGAGGCAGTCAGAGAGGAATTCAGAGGGGAGGGCAGGAAGGAAACTGGGGATATTGGTGGCAGGAAATGTGCATTTCGTGAACAATGTATGTTGTATGACTGAACGTCTTTGTGTTTGTGGGGAAAAAAGCCAACTATATTATGAATAACCTTATAAACCATGGTGTTTAAATAAAGTAATTTTTAAAAATCTACAAAAAGTAGTGATCTATGAGCTTAGAGTCATAAGTGCAATCCTTAATACCTCTAGGTGTTTCCCCCACCAAAAAAAAAAAAAACCCAAAAGAGAATAAAACTTACTTTTTGACTAGGATAAAAAGCAAAAGTCTTTCCTCAGATAAATTCCAAACAGTTCTGATTCCTTCATTTTTTTCCAGGAGAGGGCATACCCAGCTATGTTCTGAACTAACTTCTGACTCAGTGCTCAGAGATCACTATTGGTGAAACTCAGTGGTTCAGATGGTATATAAGGGATCAAACCCAGGTCATCTGAGTGCAAAGCAAGTTCTTTACTTCTGTGTTATTGTTCCTTGGGATTCTGCATTACCTGTCTAGAAGTCTAGAATGGGGAGAGGGTTGGAGCAATCTATAAATCAGACTACCCTACCATCCTCCTCTCTTCCTCATAAGATGGAAGTCCCCAAGGAAAGCTGCCATTTCCATGTGCACATTCATTTTCTCCTGTCCTACTTCTGCCCTGTTTCTAGTTCTGCGTCCAATATGGACATTTTTTCTGTTAACTTTCCTCATTCATCATCGGCCCCAGTTGTTAGCATAAACCCACCACCCATTTTTTCATATTTACACAGAGATCTAGGCACTGTTGGTCCCCTGGATACTAAAAACTCTACTTTAAAGAGGTAGACATTGCTCAGAAAAAAATGTTTAGAGATAATCATCAGGCTTTCTGCACAACTTAACTTTTTATCCACAGGCATTCTGACCAGTATGTACTGTGCAGACCATTATTCCTCAGTACAGTATGGGTCACTGTGAACTTAACTTCAACTTTGTGAATAACTGTGATGTGTGCTGTTGTGCTTTTTATTATTTTAAATTTTATTGAAACCATAGCGTTTTACAAAGTCCTTCATAGTTGGGTTCCAGACATACAATGAATCAGGGCCAATCCCACTAACAGTGTCCTCCTCCCTCCTCCCCAAGTGCATCCCATATCAACCCAAACCCCCTAACCTGTCAGGATAACAAGCTCATTTTAAGTTTAGATTGTTAAAGTTTGGGTCTCTTGATTCCACTGTTGCCTTTGCCAATGCACCTGAGACCTTTTGTCCCCTGGCCCCTATCCTTTCATATTTGTGTACTCTTCTGTGTGTTTTTCTGCCTTTTTCTTCTTCAGCTTTCCAATATCAACAAATGTTTCACAATTCAGGTCATTTATATATAATTTATTAAGATCTTGGAATTTAGTGGAATTTAATAGAAAATGATTATTTGCAATAACAAGTAAATAGATTATTTAGAAACAGGGCTGTGCCAGACAAACCAGAATATATGGTGGCCATCTGGAAAACTTCTGGGTGAATGTGGGGCCTGCACAGATACCAAAGAAGTGGAAATTTTAAGAACTCTACTAAAGGCTTTTTGATCAACCAAACAATATCTCTGTGCTTTATAGAGCAAACTGATATTCCAGGGGGAGATTAAAGATATCTTAAAAAACTAGAAAATAAAACAGACACAAGCCAACAAATGTACAAACTTTTAAAATCTTTATTTAAAAAAACTTTATTTATTGTCTGATCATCTATCTGTTATTGAGCCACACCCAGCAGCACCCTGGGCCCACTCCTGGCTCTGCACTCAGAAATTGCCCCTGGCAGACTGGGGACCATATGGGTTCCAGGAATAAAACTAGGTCCCTCCTGGGTCGGCCGCATGCAAAGCAAACACCTCACCATTGTGCTATATCTCAGGTCCCCAAATATACAACTTAATAAATTTATTTTATTTTATTTTGTGGGGAATAGGTGTAGGTTTCATTCAGTGGTGCTGAGGTTATGTCCCCGGTTCAGTGCTCAGTGATCAATCCTCTGTGTTGCTTAGGGCACTATGTTGGAAATCAAACCTGTGCCTCCACATGCTCAGCTCACTGAACTCTCTCTCCTCCACCCCCATAAATTATTTTACTGTTTTATTTTTGTGTGTAGTTTTTTTGGGTTGGTTTTTGGGGCACACTTGGCTTTGCTCAAGGTTTAGTCTTGGTTCTGTGCTCAGGGATCACTTCTGGTGATTTATTTCACTCAGGAGACCATATGCAGTGCTGTGGGTGAAACCCAGGTTGCCATGTATGAGGAAAATGCCTTATCAGCTGTACTATCTCTCCAACTTCATTAATTTATGGACCCTCTTTGTTATTGCCAAACAGGTCATTAAGTAGAGTTTTGATATTCTGGAAATGGTTTCAAATGGTGGCCCAAATATTGTTTGAGTTCCTGAGTTTAAGCCCCAACATTTCATGGCCTGGGTTTAGCTCTGGATAATCCCCACCATTGCTGGGGGAGGGCTCATTTTCAAAAAGAAATAGGCTCATTCCATTTGTGGCAAGACTATACCACAACTTGGATTGAGTACATAGTGACTGCTTTCTGCAAAGTTCAAGCCTCTATTGCACCACACAACCTCCTTGTCTGCTCTGTAAATGGTTTCTGTCCAGGTTACATTGAAGTTAGATGGTTCTGTAATGGCCAGGAAGAGAAAACTGATGTTATCTCTACAGGCCCAATCCCTTAAGGAAACTGGACCTTAAAAACCCTGATGATACTCTGAAACAATTGTTCAGAGTGGAGTTGTCTATTCCTGCACATTGGTGTACCTAAACCTGGTCCTGTCGCAGTGGATTGTAGGGCATTGTCTGAATCTTGGACTTCAGCCAACAGGATTTACTGAGTTAAGGTAAAGATGATGACACTAGTGGAAGAATCTTCAGTTTTAGCTTCTTCAGAATATGAAAATGTTTTTTGCTTTGTTCCTATTCTACAAAAGGAGCAATTTCTCAAGGATTAGTTTGTGTTAGGAGTTGGAGTGATAGTACAATGGGAAAGGCACTTGCCTTGCATGTAGATGACCTGGGTTCAACTTATGACACCACATATGGTCCCCTAAATCTGACCAAGAGTGAGCCTTGACCACAGAACAGAGAGTCCAGGAGTAAGTCATGAGCACAGCTAGGTGTGGTTTAAAAACCAAGAAAAATAATTCCAAATTGTTTGATTCAATGAACCTGAAGAGGTGTCCTCCTTGGCAAATCTTTGGAGCTCACCACAAGTCTGAAAGTTCCAAGACTGATTGAACTACCTTAGCTCTATTATTTCTATGTCCTCTATATATGAAATCCTGACTTCTTCCCAAGCATCTGAACTTTTATTTTATTTTTAGTTTTAGGGCAACACCTGGCAATGCTCAGAGGTTACTCCTGGCTCTGCATTCATAAATTACTCCTGGTGGGTTCATGTGACCATGTGGAATGGCATGAATGAAATTCAGTTAGCCATGAGCAAGGAAAATGTCCTACCAAACATACTAGCCCTCTAGACCTACAGCTCTGCTATTCTTCTTCCAACATTTTTTTGGCTTTTTGGGCCACACCCATTTGATGCTCAGGGGTTACTCCCGGCTAAGCGCTCAGAAATTGCCCCTGGCTTGGGGGGGCCATATGGGACCCCGGGGGATCAAACCGCAGTCCTTCCTTGGCTAGCACTTGCAAGGCAGACACCTTACGTCTAGCACCACCTCACCGGCCCCTTCTTCCCACATTTTTAAACATACTATTTAAAAGTAAAAAAAAAGATTTTTTGAAGTAAAAATCATTTCTATATTGTCAAGGAAAAGAAATAGGAAGAAAATAGGGCAGGCAGCCAATCTGGGTTTGACCCTAGCACAGTGTATGGTCCCCTGAGTCCTTCCAGGGATCACTCCTGAGCAAAGAGCCAGGTCCAATGTCTCATCCCCCCAACCCTCAAAAGAACCTTGAAGAATTGCATCATGAAACAGTAATGACTTTTATTTACATTTATAAATTTGTGGACACATGTGGATCAGACGGATTTTCTTTACATTTTCCATCTTACCAGGGATCCTAGACTTTGGCACTGTCAAAATTGCCTTGGTGAATACAATGACACTTGGATTTGAACTGGTGGCCTTGAGCCTATCATTCAAAAGTTTTAAGTCACTAAGACATTTTCCAGGCCCCAAGATGATTTTTAATTTTATTTAAAGAAAAGATATCACATAGTTGACCATAAAACATTTGTTTCCAGATGAGAACAAAGTTATTCATTTATTTTTTATTTCTTTATTTTTTAGTAATATTTCATTTAAACACCGTGATTACAAAACATGATTGTAGTTGGGTTTCAGTCATAAAAAGTACACCCTCCATCACCAGTGCAACCTCCCCATCACCAATGCCCCCATCTCCACCCTCCCTCCCCAACCTATATTCCAGATAGGCTTTCTACATCCCTCACTCTCACTCACTGACATTGTTATGATAGTACTCAGCATAGTTATTTCTCTAACTGCACTCACCACTTTTGTGGTGAGCTTCATATCTTTTTTTGGTTTTCGGGTCATACCGAGCTGCTCTCAGGGGTTACTATTTCTGGCTCTATGCTCAGAAATTTCTCCTGGCAGTGAACTTCATATCTTGAGCCAGTCCTTCAGGCCCCCATTTCTGGAATTATTTCAATGTCTTTTATTTTTCTTAAAACCCATAGATGAGTGAGATTATTCTGTGTGTGTCTCTCTCTCCCTCTGGCTTATTTCACTCAGCATAATAGATTCCATGTGCATCCATATATAGGAAAATTGACTGACTTCATTTCTCCTGATGGCTGCATAATATTTCATTGTGCATATATACCACAGTTTCTTTAGCCATTCATCTATTGAGGGCATCTTGGTTGTTTCCAGAGTCTGACTATTGTAAATAGCATTGCAATGAATATAGGTATGAGGTAGGGATATTTTTTTTTGAATTTTTGTGTTCCTAGGGTATATCCCTAGGGATGGTATAGCTGAAATAAATGGGAGCTCAATTTCCATTTTTTGGGGGGTCACACCCGGCAGTGCTCAGGTGTTACTCCTGGCTCCATGCTCAGAAATCGCTCCTGGCAGGCACAGGGGACCATATGGGGCACCGGGATTCGAACCGATGACCTTTTGCATGAAAGGCAAATGCCTTACTTCCATGCTATCTCCCGGGCCCCAACAATTTCCATTTTTTAAGGAATCTCCATATTGTTTTCCATAAGGGCTGGACTAGATCGCATTCCCACCAGCAGTGAATGAGAGTTCCTTTCTCCCCCACATCCCTGCCACACTGATTGCTCTTTGTGATGTGTGCCAGTCTCTGTGGTGTGAGATGGTACCTCATTGTTGTTTTGATTTGCATCTCCCTGATGATTAGTGATGTGGAGCATTTTTTCATGTGCCTTTTGGCCATTTGTATTTCTTCTTTGAGAAATTGTTCATTTCTTCTCCCCATATTTTGATGGGGTTAGATTTTTTTCTCTTGTTAAGTTCTGTCAGTACCTTATATATCTTAGATACTAGCCCCTTATCTTATGAGTATTGGTGAATAGCTTTTCCCATTCTGTGGGTGGCTTTTGTATCCTAGGCATTATTTCCTTTGAGGTACAGAAGCTTCTCTGCTTAATATAGTTCCATTTGTGTATCTCTGCTTCGAATTCTTTGGAGAGTGCTGTTTCTTCCTTGCAGATGCCTTTAGTTTCAATGTAATGGAGTGTTTTACCTATGTGTTGTTCTTTATACCTTATGGTTTCAGGTCTGATATCAAGGTCTTTGATCTATTTGCATTTGACCTTTGTGCAAGGTGTTAGGTGAATATCTGCGTAAGTTGTCTTGCAAGTGGCTGAGCATGTTGTTGAAGCATCTTGTTGAAAATGCTTTCTTTAATGTAAATTATTTTAAAAAAAATAGAAAGAAACAACATCTTGTTGAAAATGCTTTCTTTAATGTAAATTATTTTAAAAAATAGAAAGAAACAAAACAAAAAGAGGAATATTTTAAAAGAAAGAAAGAAAGAAAAAAGACAAAGTACAGTAGCAAGCACGTTTGTGAAAATTATTATATCTCCAATAAAATCATTACTGCAATAGCAGAAATTTATAAACTCTTGTTATTAGCTGTCCATTATTTTAAACTGATGTGTTTTTGTAGGAATGACAGCATCAAACAAATGAAGTTGTACAGAAATTTAAAGCTTTATAGCTGATACTATGGATTTTAGGGGCATGCTCTCAGCTGCCAGATATCCTGGGAAAAGGAAATGAGGGGTGAAAAGGATGGATGGGTGCCTGTACTCATTCCAAAAAAGGCCAAAGACTTGGTGATATAGGTTTGTCTTAAGTTTTTTCAGTTCCTGAAGGAAATTTTAGAGGAGTGATGAGGCAAGGCCATCTGGTAAAATGGTCACTCTGGGTGATGGATGTAGCAAGGCTTGGCTTTGGCAGGACAGTGACTTGGCCTGTCCTCTCCTCCCTAGATTGCCAGCTCTTTACTGTGTGGCTGGTGTACCCCTAATCTTTCATGGCTTGGTTTACATCTTGTTTGAGACAAGAGGGAGTCTATGGAGGCTACCTGGACTGCATTTTTCCCCAAGATGATTTTTAAAAACTTCTTTCCTTATGTTTCTTTGGAAATTTTGCCCCTGAATTCTAAAATCAGAAATTTTTTCCTGAGTAGGATAAAACCTTTAATAAATCCATATCATGATATTTTCCTGCATCCTTTTATTTTCAAAGATAAACACAGTCTTCTCTTTTACATGATGAGATACAGAAAAGGGACAACAAATACAAGGCATACAGCTAGTCCATAAAGTTTATGACTTCATAAATTTTACTGATATGTTCCTTGTTCTCTTTCACTCCAATTTATAAATAAGCAAATAAGGACAAAAATAGAGCAATGGCCAGACACCCCAGAAACTCTTGCATGCTTCCCACCCAAGTCATGACCCCCTTCATCTCTGGAAGTAACATGCTAAACACACACATGCTGAAGAGAGTTTCATGCTCTAGCTGTACCTCCCTTCATACTATAGTTTATCTTTAAAAACTTTTATTTAAATGTCTTCTGAATTGCCTTTAGCCTCCTCCCCTCCCACTTCCATCTCTCTTTTTTACCTTCTTATTTGTACAAGGTCCTGAATCATTTTGTCTAACATCTATCCCATAACCTCTATGGTGCCCATAGCACGTTGAGCTAATTTTTTGGGCCTCTTTTCAGAGGAGATGTTGTCTATGGAAAGAAGTGACAAACATGACTACCTGTCTAGCTCTGCTGGGGTCTATTCCCAGAGACCTTGAGAACAGGACTGGTGCACATTAAATTTCTTTCTCTATAAGGGAGCCTGTTATGCTGGCCTGGGCTTCCAGCTAGTCTAGCTTCTTTCCGAGAACTCCCTCCTGTAACATTCTTCACCACCCCAACCAAAGACCAGGGAACCTCATACAGAGCCCCACTCTCTTGGCTTCTTTCCCAGTTGGGGCTGGCTTGGGGAGCCTGTGGGGAAGCAGTTGACTTCTCTTACCTAGAGATTTGCCTGCTGCTATGACCTATTTCTTTGTAGAGTATAACCCAAAAATCCAAAAAAAAAAAAAAGGAGTGAGTTCTAGTGTCATGAAGTCCAGAAATATTTCGTGGTGCAATTTTTTTATCACTCTCTCTTCAAAGGACCCATAACACAATGACAGGCTTTCTCAAGGGACTAAGGGAGCTATGCTTTCCCATGGTACTCTGCAAAAAAAGGCCAGCTCTTGATCCCACGTTTGAGAGAAGGCCACAAGAAGAGGAAGACAAGGATCTAAGAATATGTCAAATCCATGTGCCAAGACCCCATGGACTCCTCTGCCTGGGGACCCAATGGTGGTAGCAGGCCTGACTCTGGACTCTGCCCTTTTAACCAGCCATATGCATGATGAACACTATTCAGGCCTCAGGGAAATACTTCAGTATAGAGATGCCCTGTGTTCCCCAAACAAAAGAAAACTCTTTAAGGATGCTGTGGCGCTCTGTGGGTTGCTTCTCTTTCAGGCTAGGAGATGGTCACTGCTTTGGAGGTCAAAGGTTGGAGGATTTAAGCTGCATACGGCTTAGATGAAAGAAAAGACAGATTAATTTGTCAAAGCTGGCCTTGCAGAAGGCATGAATGCCAGAACTTCACAGGGAAGCGAGTCACTTCCCACTAATGTGAAAAAGGGATGTGTAGGCTTTCTGAATTGACTCCATTTTTTTGCCCCAGACTCCATCATTTCAAACTTTTCATTTAAAAACTAACAAAGCCCACAACCTATTTACTGACTGACAAGTACTGCTTTCAAGCTCAAAGCAGCCTTCTCTGAAAGCTGCAAAGACCTCCCCAACACTTTTCTTTTCTCCATAGTAACTAGGGCCATTTGGACTAAAAGCCAATGAGTTCTAAGGGGTGTAATCTATAGACAATTCTAATTCTTGGTAAGCAGCCTTTGCAACCTATCATTATTCTCTTTTGTCCTTAAAAATGATTTAAATAACAAGCCCAGTGGGATAAAATTTGGGCTAACACCTGAGTGTATGTTTCCCAATTGAAAAATCTAAGATCCCAAATAAGCTTCATTATTTCACTGTAATCTTGTGATTTTGGTTATGTCCTATGGATGCTGTGGACTGTAATGTGGCTCTGAAGGTATCATGTGGAGCACTATCATATAGATACACTTTGAGATGTTAAACAATATCTTACTCTTAAATTTATAGATATGCATGATCCTTGTACACATAACACACACTCATACTCTACAGGAAGCATATAATCTCAATTTCCACTAATAATGCAAAAAGATATTTCTATAAATATTTCACAAGATATACTTAAAATATCAATGAAATCAATCTCATCATAACTGAAGTAATCTTGACTTTAAATTCTCATAAATATATTTTGATTTTTGAGGTGGTTATACCCTGGGCTATTCTGAGCTTGTTCCTGGCTCTGTACTCAGGGGTCACTCCTGGATGGTTGGGAGACCATATGGGATATTGGGGGTTGAATCTGTGTCTGTCAAGTATAAGGCAAGCACCTTACCAGTTCTGGCTCCTGACATTTTTATAATTTGAGAATATTTTACTATTAACATTTTTTGTTGTCAATTTCTCATGATTTTGAGATATTAAAGATTTGTTTAAGGGTTTAGCCCCACACATCTGTATGAGTGTCCACTTCCAATGTCCCAGTGTCATTCTATCACCAAAAGACCCTGCTTTGCACTTCACTACCCCTTTCCTCTGTGAATCACCATGGTTTGCACTGAGTCTAGGAATTAGTGTTTAGGAAAAATGAAGTGATTAAATTTTCTTATACATGAATAGACATGGAGCTTATTATGTTGAGTGAAATGAGTTAGAGGGAGAAGAATAAACATAGAATAACTTCACTCATCTGTGGGTGATAAGGAAAATAAAAAACAGTGTGGGGATGATATACAGATAATAGAGATGAGGGTTAGGAGGATCATTGCACTGTAGGAAGCTTACACAAAGCATGAGGAGTGTAGATAGAGTAAAGAAGGGTCTACTATGAAAGTGACATGCATGAGACCACTTCATTAACAGTAGTGCAAACTACATTGTGTGTGTGTGTGTGTGTGTGTGAGAGAGAGAGAGAGAGAGAGAGAGAGGTATAATGCCTATTCCAGAAGCAGGTGGTGGAGGACTGGTGGGAGAGACGAGGGCATCAGAGAGGATGAGAGGGAAATTGTTGACACTGGTGAAGGTTGTTGTACATTGTGTGACTCTAACTCAATCATAATAACTTTATCTTTGAAAAAACCTGTAGTATGAACAAACTTGTATCCACAGTGTTTAAATAAAAAATGAAAAACAAACAAACAAAAATAATTC
>PVKC010027714.1:0-15668 GCA_004027635.1 Crocidura indochinensis | reverse complement strand
CCCCAAAAAAAAAAAAAAAAGTTGGAATCATAATCTAAATGCTATAGACAAAGTAAGAGAGGTCTTACTAAGGTCTCTCAGGGCTTTGAGTGAAGGACCCAAGCAAGTTCACATTGTCCTTTGGTTCCTAGTTGAAAGCCTCAATGATGTATTTTGCGCATGGATCACTCACATCAACTTGTATCATATCCTTCCCTTATTTATTCCCTTCTCAAATGAAAAAGATATCATCAGCCATAAAAATAATACTTCTCTCCTGCCTCTCTGGAGGTTGGAAAACAGTTCAACTCTTTTTCAGAACAATGTCTTTTAATTCCTCACATGCTTTCAGTGAGTCTGGAGATAAGAGTTACTAATATTTCAGTTGCATTAATTTAGTAAAATGAGGAGCAGAGAAGATAAATCAAAATGATGGCCTGGTACAGACAGCAATATATTGAACCTTTGAAAATGTGGGCCTTTGGCCTGATTTTGTATGTTCAAATCACTTTACTATTACGAATAGAGAAAGTCATCCCTTTTCACCTTTCCCTACCTCTTGAGACAGTCATGTAAGAGTTGTAAAGAAATAAGATCATCTTTATTGTTTCCTTTTCTTAAGAAAAAAAAACCTTGGATAACAGTAGCTTTATTAATAATGAATTTCTACAGGCATCTATGCTATGCGTAAGAGCAACTCTACAGATTCTTAACATAAGTTTGAGGCAGATTAAAATAGTTTAGCATAACACACTCAATTTAGTAACTAGATTACTGCTTCAATTTGGAAACAGAATTGTGGCTTAAGCCTTAGTACTCACTTGACTTGACTAACACCTTGGTTCCTCCTCCAAAAGTCAGCTTGTTCCCAGCAGTGTTAGTAACACTGTGATTTGAGGCCCAACAAAAAAAGGCACAGGACCAGGGAAATCACACAGAGAACATTTCCTGACAGAGCACATTTTCTAGCAGAGTCATTGGGATGTTTAGAATAATCCTGTCTTCTAGTCCTGTGCCCACTTTATAGAGTTAAAATGTTTGTAAATGAACACATATTTAGGCTGAATCAGAAAATATAAATCTGCACATACAGTAATTTTTTTTATTTCTCTAGTTGGGCTATTTGTATCTAGTCTATGAGTAAAAACAGTAGCTTTCAACCCCCCTTCATGCAGACTTAAAATCTGACCATTTTTAATCCATGGAGGTACCTGATAACAGGAAAATATATGAGTTCTTGGGCATTTTAGGACATTTACACAGCCAGCATGAAAATGTTGATGAACTAACTCACCCACACAACAAAACAATCCTAGTAGGATCTCAACATTCAATTTAGTGTTGCTGTGTACTTTATGTCAGTGTTACTTCTCCAGGTTCAAGTGGAGACTCAGATTCTCTCCAGCTATTCTAGAATTTATTTTTTAATGAGGTTAGAACTAAGGAAGAGGGGTAGGTTCCTGGGGTAGTTTCAGGGAATAGGATAAAGCAGCCATTCTTGGCAAGAAAGGATTACTGGATGGAATCTCTAAGAAGGAAACAAATAAAATCACAGACTCAAGAAAAACAAGACATCTAAATCTGTCTTCTAATCTGGCATGCCCATTCTGAATTAGGATTTAGATTCTTCCCCAATGCTAAATGTAGTTTGGCTTTTTTTTAACACACTTGTTGGTGCTCAGGTGTTGCTCCTGACTCTGCATTCAGGAGTCATTCCTGATGGTGCTTGGGGGACCATATATGATGCAGGGATCAACCACAAGGCGAATATTCTACCTGCTGTGCTATAGATCCGGTCTGGACAGGTATTTTGAGGGTTCCTCATGTGCCTTAGGTGGGCTACCCTTCTCATTTACCTTTGGTGGGGAAGCATAGTTCATCTATCTAGACTCCAACACTTGGGATTCTCAGTTTTTTAGAAGGGTCCCACAAGGTCATCCACTTCTCATTCCAGTTCATGAGAGGCAATACACAGGCTTTCTAGATTTCAAGACAGTAGGATCTTACCATTTCTTTTTAAAATCTATTTTCACAGTAATATTTCCCTAGAGTAAGATATGATCACTCACCGGGTTGTACTTCTAGCTGAGTTCCCCTTCCAAAGTACAGCCTCCCTAACGACGAGCCTCTATCGACACAGTGGTCGTCCCCTTTACATGAACCTGGTCCTAGTGGTCTCCATTCACTATTCCTATCTGATCTCTAGGATAGGTTTGAAAAGTCACTTCCCTCCTCTTTAAGTGACTCAAACTCTTTTACTTGTGCAGCTGACAAACTGAACTGAACAGTCCCTCCTCAGAGGTTATCACTCTGGGGGACAAATGGTCTTTGGCAACAATAGCTTTTCTACCCTCAGGGATGCCTCCCTTCAGAAAGCAATTACCTGTCCTTTTGAGAGCTTTTAAATAGGAAGGAACTTTGCTCCCTTAGTCCTATTTCTTGGTTATAAAAGGCTTGCTTGGTTGATATTGTGTTTGGATCTTTTTCTAAAGCTGAATTTGTGAATACTCTGATAGACTAGAAATGTCCTCTGCAAAGTCACTCTGTTTCCTAATTCAATCTTTAGGTCTTCCTCCAGGTATCCCCTTTCTTTCTTCTCCTTCTCCAATGACCCCTTTATTTTACCATGTATGGCACTGAGAAATCATTTATCACCATATTCTAGGCATCAAAGTCCCAAATAGTCTTGAGGTCATGAATAATTTGATGACCTATTTTTTTTTGGCTATCAAAAATAAAAATAGATGAAACAGGTCTTAGCTCACCTTTTTCATCCTCTAGGCTAGAGTCATAGAATTTTAACATTTGGAGTTGAAAGAGAGCCCAGAGATGCTTCAGCTCAGTATCTAATAAAGAAGCAAAGAATAGCATCTATAGTATCTCGTGGCTCTCCTTAAGGATTCAGTGCGAAATGCTCCAAGGAGAAAAAGAAGGTGGTCTTTCCTTGTAGGAATTTTTGCTTATTGGAATGACTCTATTGGAGGTTAAGACTCTTCCTTCACTCACTGGTTTTGTATTAAACCTTCCCTCATCTACTTGACAGTTTCTCAAGTGTTGAAAAAGACTTCTTACTGACACCTAGCTCAGTGGATCAAGTTTCTTTAAAACTTGAGAGATAATTTCAGATAGTTTAACTTTTTTTTAATACTTTAATCTAATAATAAAACCTGTATCTCAATAAATACACCATTGTACAGATACCATGTGCCACGGAGAGCATTTTAAAGAAAAAGAAGACAGGAAAGAGATGGTGAGGTAGAGAGGCTGTGGTCTGCAGTCAAACTGGCCATTATACCTTCCACATGATATTGCTCATAATTATACCCACCATTTAGTTTTGAAATTATTCTGATTTTCCCCTTCCAGCTTACTTGGTCTTATGGTTACTGTGGTTCCTGCTCCAAAGATGAGCTTGTAGTTATCAGAGCCACAGTGCTAGGTCTTCATACACTAACCTCTTGGTGACTAAGGTAAGGAGAGTGGATTGTGGGGATAGTCAGGCTTAGCACTAATAGTTGTGCTATTACCCTTACTTGCTGACTATTTTAACCCCTTCATATTGTTTTGCATTTTTACAGTTTTTCTCATCTGAGAAAGTAGGGTGACAATATCTGTCTTAGAGGATTGTTAGGAAGGTTAAATGAGTTAAGGCATGAGAAACATTCACACTATACTTAATATACTTCAAGGGTTCAATAAATGATAGTTATTATCAAGATTAATCTTTCATCTCTAAAAATACATATAATTTAAACTAATTTAAATATATATGCTATACATATAAATTACATTAATAAATTAAATTAATTAAATATAAATTAAAATATAATTTAAACTCATTACATCTCTTGTTTGAAATACTGGGCATTTATAAGTACTTTAAATTACATTCAAATCCTCTTTTGCTGACTAGTGAAAATAGTGACAATTAAGTTTGGGTGTTTTCCTTCTTTAGGATAGCATGCCAGGAGTATGAAGCATTTTTTTTTTTCATTTTTGGTCCAATCCTGAAGATGCTCAAGAGTTACTTCTGGCTATGCACTCAGAAACTGCTCCTGGCTCAGGGGACCATATGGGAAACTGGGGATGGAACCCAAGTATGTCCTGGGTCAGCCACATGCAAGGCAAATGCCCTACCACTGTGCTCAGGCCCCAAGTATGAAGCAGTTTTAGAATGTTTATTGAATATGGTATTTGTTTGCTATCTTTATATAAGTTAAAGAGCATATGATCAGACAATAATGAAATAGGATGGGTAGGAACACAAAACACACATTAAAATAATTCAAAATCACTACAGACTTGTTAGAGGGATTTAGAATAGTATGTTGAGGTATTTCTGTAGACAATTATAACTTACTTGGTTTTACATTGAGCTTAGTCCCAGATCCGAAATAGAATCTGTTTGTATTGCTGTACACAATGTTTGTAGTCATTGCAAAAAGTATTCTGGGACTTCCTAAAAGGGAGCTGTGTTATTTGGAGACAACTAACCAAGTCAGTTGTTCTTTACTATTTCCCTAGAAAATTTGAGAACCAAAGTGAGGGATGAACCAGAAGGACACATCCATTATCAAAGACAAGCAAGAAAAGGGCAACTGATTTTCTTCAGTGGTTTATTGATTTCTTTTCTTCAGTTTTCTGCTTGGGTTCATTCTGGTATCTTTTGTGTTCCACATGCACACTATTTGAAATACCCTGCAAGGTAATGCTTTCACTTTTTTCTTTCCCTAATTATAATGGAAAATTTTCAGGTAGATTTGATTGTGAGGAAAATCCTTACTATGCCTATAGCAGAGTACCTATAGTACTAGAACTATCTGGATACTCCTTTCCTCCAGTCTGTACCTGGGTCTGTGCTGAACTTGACAGCTTGACCTATATGCCTCTTAATAACATTCTGAGCCATATCAACTAAGCTAGCTGTACTTTTATGTGTGATCTAATAAGATCACTGTATCCTACCTGTCAAGCTACCTACATTATAGACAAATGTATGCTAATATTACCTCTAAGGCCCCACAATGAAACTATACAATTTTGCATTTCTTTGCTTTCTGCTTGCACATTCTCTTTTGCAAGGGGGATAAAAGAGGCCATGGTGTTGGCTGTCATTTGCAAGTCTAGATGAAACATTATTTATGGGCAAAATATTTTGCTGACAATTTCAAGAGAAAGGAAACTTCAGTGCCAACAGTTAGACGCCCACACAGCTCGGATTTAAACAAATTTCAACAAATGAACACAGTTATGAGAAATAAAATAGAGGTGACTTCAGTCTAAGCCAAGTAATTATAATACTTATGCAGCTTTGGAGGGCATGGGGCTTACTTGTTCTTTCTTGTAGAAATGATAAGCAGTGTGTTACAGCAATGTTTTACTGGAAGGACACCAGAAAACTGTAGAAATAGAATGCCATTTAAATATCTTAAATAGGTACCTTTGTGTTAAGCAACTTAGGTAGAAATAAGCTGGTATAGGCTAGAAGAGTAGCTAGCTAACAACACTTGGTTTAAGGTAGTTAAAATCATTTTGTAACACTTTGCTTCAAATGAGAAACACTGGCTCCCCTTATGAAATCTACTTATGTCATTCAACAATTCTAGGTTAGGTAAGTTTCTTTTCTGCTCATTTTCATTAAGTACTATTCTAAACTTAGCACAAAGCCTTTTCTTTCTCTTTGTTATTTGATAAATAATTCTTATCTTAACCCTTTCAAATATACAAGATTGTCTTAACCCCAATTCCCAATCCTAGACCCATAAAGATACATAGAGGTACAGTATACATTGATAGCTTAATAGTATTTAGCACAATTGCACAAATAATATTTGATTGTGGTAGCCTACCAGGTAAAACAGTCAACTGGGTCCCAGATCCAAAGATGACTTTCCAGCCTGAACCAGAAGAAACACTGTGATATGCCCAACAACAAAAACCAGGACAGAGAGGCCTGGCTGGCAGAGCTAGAGGAAAGAGTTGGCAATCTCTTATGAGCAGCCTGTTCACTATAAATCCAGGCTTGAAATTTATTGAAGGGAATCAGATTCCCTTCAGTAAATATTAAATAAATACATCTTTGTATCTAGACTCTCATTTATCTTAGGGACATTAATTTTTTTCTGACCACTTTCTGCTATAGAGTTCCAAGCCTCAAACATAAGCTTTCAGTATATAAGTAAAGCAAGTGTGATGATTTTAGATGCTCAACCAACATTTTCTCTTACAGTTTAATAAGATAAACATAGCTTAGAGACTATTTCTCCTCCATTCTGAACATTGCTGAGTTTACCTCTAGGGAACTTAATGTACCATTTTTTTAGTTGTTTTTGTTTTTGTTTTTTGAGCCACACTCAGTGACACTTAGGGGTTACTCCTGGCTATGCACTTAGAAATCGCTTCTGGCTTGGGGGACCATATGGGACTGCGGGGGATTAAACCGCGGTCTGACCTAGGTTAGCGCATACAAGGCAGACGCCTTACTGCTTGCGCCACCGCTCCGGCCTCGGAACTTAATGTATCTTTGAGTTCTGATTAGGCTATAGGAACTAGATGAAATATAGAGGTGTTATAATCCAATTAAATTGGACAGTAGATTGATAGTGATACAATAAATTTGTTATAATCAAATGATCAGTTTCCCACTTCACTTTTGGACCATTTCTTTTTTCAGGATTGAAGGGGCATTTATGCTGATTTAGCTGATTAAAGACTCTAAAACCACAACAAAAATCAATTTAAATCTTTTCTAAGGCAGTAAGGATGGTATAAAACATTGATGTTCAAGAAGAAAGGACATATGAATAATATATTCCCAGGGTACAACTGGGAACCTCCCCGAGAATGTATATCATGGTTCTGAGCACTAAGGCTAGTTGAGAGCAGATACACACAGAATATTTTGAGTCCTTGTGTATCCCTCAAACTTGAAGTGGAAGGAGTGATAGGTTTAGTTGATTGGACCCTAATTCTCATTCAACCTCAGGGAGGCTTTGGGGTCATGATCATTATCATGATGGACTCAGTTATTGCAGAAGTGGAGGTGGTCAGAAAGGAGGAATTGAAAGGCTTTCTCTGATCTACGAGACTAGAGCATGTGAATTTTGGTTCAAAGCCTTAGAAATAGAAAGTGTCCAAGTACTTTTGAAGAAAATAAATTAAAAAAAAAGATCTCAGACTTTGGGAGAGGCTAATCATAGTTAATTTAGTTAATGATCATTATTAACAAGGTTTCTCTTATAAATTAACAGAATCTTAGTCAAAGAGAATGGTGCCTTAGAGGACTTGCTGAGGAATTAGAAGTCATGTTGTTGATTACTATACAAATCCAGGGCTCCAGGTCCTACCCAATACTCCAAGTAATCAGTCATACATCTTAATCCTACCACATATATTCTGGGAACAATTCCCAGAGACTCGAAACATGGTCCATGTTGCACAGAGATGCCAAATCCTAGCCGGGGAGACTTTTGTCCTCCTTCTATTTGATGCTTATTCACTTTTTCTCAACATTCTTTATAATTGGGTCTTAATCAGTCCTTAATCCACAGACAGTACCTAATCTGGGGAAACACTTTTATACTTACTGGACTTCACAGATAACATGGTGCCTTGTCCAAAGATAAGCTTTCCTCCCTGGTTATAATTCACACTGTGTTACATAGCCTGTCAAAAACACATCCAATCTTCCTGAGCACATTTTCAATCCTCTCCCCACAATCCACAGCACTTTTCTCCCACACCACAGCATGAATCATGGCTATAGTTCTGACTGTAACTTTTGTCCTTATAAGGGGAATAAGGTACAGGAGACTGATAGAGAGAATAATGAGAATTCCTACTTATCCAAAAATGTTTCTATTGAACACCAAATTGATTTCTCATTTCTGCTTAATGGCTCTGGATATTGCTGTTTGGGGCGATGGTTTCCATTCAAATGTTTCTGGGCTGGGGAGATGGATCAAAGGGATGGAGTGCATGCTTGTATGTGGGCATCCTGGGTTTGATTTCAAGCACCCTATGAACCTCTGAACTTTGTGCCAGGAGTAGTCCTTGGGCACTTTTAGTTGTGGCTCAAAAAAACAAAAATGAAACCAAAGCAAACAAATAAAAATAAAAATCAAGCTTGTTTCTTTGTGGCCTCATATAGAAATATTGGCATGTGTGGGTGAGAATTAAAGAAGGGTAAGGTGCCAGGGAGTCAGGCTTACCTGGGGCCACCACAACCTGGGTCCCTGCTCCAAAATACAATTTCCCCCAGGCACCACTTGTCACACTGTGACAAACACCTCTACAAAATGGCTTCCCCAGAGAAGACAGCTGCTAAATGAAGACAAACTGCTCATGGGGAAACAATCTTGCTCCAAAATGAGGTAACTGCATGATCTGAGATAGAAGCTTTTCCCCAACCTTCTCTTCTCATTTCTCTTCTTTCAGAACACTGAGGATGACATACACTACGAGTGGTTCTGGCTCTGAACTCCTCAGTGATTAAAAAAAAAAGTCATAGCTAGAGACTTATGTAAGACCCAACCTGGTCCTCAGCACCTATGGGGCTCAAACCATACCTGGTTGCCACTAACCCCTCATTAGAACCCTCAGGTATTTGGCATTCATGACTGGTCCCAGATTTCTGATGGAACTATATCATTGGCCCATGGTCCTCTGAAAAACAGGGAGATTTGTTTCCTTCTAAGGGAGATTTGCCATCACTTCATGAATAGATCCCAAACCTTCAAGAGTGGGCTCCTTCCCAGACCTCCTTCAAGCATGAGGAAGCTGATGAGGTCCTGTTTGGGTCAGCCCACTTCAATGTCTTTATGACCCAAGTAGGTCCCTGATGGAAAAGAGAGCAGGACTTTTTCTTGGAGATAATCACATTCAGTGCACAATTCAATAATATGCCACTTACTTGGCTTGACAAGCAGCCTTGTCCCTGTCCCAAAGATAAAGGAGAAGTCTTGTCCTTGGCACAGTGATTATCTCAGCATCAAAAACCTGCCAACTCAGCTCCCTTCTCCCCTCTCCCCTACCCAAGAGAAAGATCCTTGGAGAAGGCAAATCTATATGCTTCTTCCACCATTATTTGCTCAGGCTGGTTTGCCTCCTGGAATGACCCATTCCTCTCACTCAACAAAGTCTCAGGTTCTGTCCTAAAGCCTTTTCTCCACCTTTTTCTGTCCCTAAGGTCTCAGAGGACCTGGGTTCAAGTCCTCTCCCAATACACCACTTACAAGGCAGCACAGACAATCTGCTTCCAGCACCGAAGACCAGATTCTGACCAAAGTTATTCCCACAGTGCTGTTGGGCTCTGCAAAAACCCACAGACCTCCTGACCCACTAATGCATCCTCTGTATTCCCTAGACCTCACAGAGTTCTATTCCACAAACCAGCTGGGAGTAAGAACTTGTGCTTTGGAATGAAAAATGCTAATCTGTTTAATCTGCCTCCATTCTGAGGGCAAAAGAGTTTTGGGATTTAGGAAGCGAAAATTTTCACACAGACCCAGAAACTCAGTCTCCTGGAAGCCAGACCCTGGTGAATAAGTGTCAGGTTTTTTGAGAGAGAGAGGGAGAGAGAGAGAGAGACAGAGAGAGAGAGACAGAGAGAGAGACAGAGAGAGACAGAGAGAGACAGAGAGAGACAGAGAGACAGAGAGGAGAGACAGAGAGACAGAAACAGAGAGACAGAGAGAGACAGAGAGACAGAGAGAGACAGAGAGAGAAAGACAGACAGAGACAGAGAGAACAGAGAGCACCTCTGGGATTGGGGAGAGGCTGAGAAATTCTCTCATTTCTTGCTGAACTACAATTACCCCTCCTTGGAGTGTGTCCATCTCCTTCCAAAACCTTACAGAGAAAGTGCTCCCATCATCCCTCCCCACTCTCAGCTCATTTTCACTCTTACAAAACCCCCCCTTTTATTTTAAACAGCCCTCAAACTAGCTTGCTTTTGCAGTATTAACCTCATCCTGTGGTCTGAACCCCTGCTTCTGGCAGAGAGAAGAACACAAGCCCTCCAGCTGAGTGTCAGGACCACCCTCTCCCCCATTTCTACCTGGACTCAGCTTCCGTCTCATCTTTTACTTCTTTCATTGCTATTGATTCTATTTGCAAGACCGTCACTGCCAGGAGGACTTAGAAAGGCCATTTGGGGATCTGCTGTTGTTCCTCGTGAGGCATCTGTCTCTCTGTCCCTGTCTCTCCTCAGTGGGGGGCACGCTGAATGGAGGTGCTGACACTTGGGAGGTATTTGCTTGGGGAAGGGGATGATGGAGCGAGGCTTTCACTCCAGCAGAGCTATAAGGCTTGGCTGGAAGGAACTGCCCAAGTCCTGTAGAAATGCAGTAACCGCTCTTTCTCTGCTGACACTTGGATGATTTTGTATTTAAATTAGCTAGGATCCTTTCTATTTCCACTTAGATTCTTTCAAATCCCAGGTGGAGGATTTCATAGAGCCGACTGACATTCTCCCCCTTTCCCTCCTGGCAGCTCTTCTCCTGATGCATGACAGGGCCTTGACAGAAGAGCCTGAGGGGCGAAACAAAAGCTTCTGCTCTGGGTTGGAGACGATGTTTATCATTATTATTAATAGCAAGGACTTAATGAGCTCTTTCAATTTTTAGGCGCTATGCTAAATATTTGAGCGGCATGATTTCATTTGTTCTTTATCATAACTCAATGAAGTGGGCATATGTGTATTTGTCATTTTATGGATGGGGCAACGGAGGCTTGGAAAGGTCAAATAATTTGCCTAATGTCACAAGGCCTGCAAAGTAGTGGAGTCAGGGCTTGGATTTAGGTTTTGCTGTCTCCAAAGTCATGCCAGGTTGCCCAATTCATAGTCACCTGGGTTCAAACAGTGAAGGGACACTGGTTCAGAGGGTTGCAGAACTGGTCTACATGCTGTATCTAAAGTGCTACAGCAGAAACTTGTTCTCAAAGGCAATGTCCATAGTAGTTCTATTTAGAGGTTTAATTTGTAGCAGGGATTTCGGTATATATGTCAGAGATGTATATATGAAAATTCTTTCTGGTGGCAAGCGCTATTATATTTTGGAGTTAATTCCATATAGGAGCTACAGAATTTACTGCCCTAGATCACTAGACAGAGCCACAGCATCTTTCATAGGGGCAGAGAAGCTAAGTCAGGGCAGGCCCCCTTATTATCCCTGCTGGCTCAGTTAATGCTTAGATAGTAATTAAAAAAAATGTTCCAGATGCTCACAAGAATGCCTTCCCATGAGCAAGAGCCACATGTGTACACAGCACACCTAAGACAAAAGCAAAGAAGAAAATCAACTCTCTTCTGACTGGGGGATAGAACATTAATAAAGAGCCTAAGAAGATGCACAGAATTAAAATATTTTTCAAATAAATGATTTGATTGATTGCCCCTAAAGACCCAGCAAAAGAACACAACTTACTTGGTTTCACTGTGAGCATGGTCCCCACCCCAAAGATTAATTTGTTCCCATAGTTTTTACACAGTGTTCAGTTCTATTGCAATAACCTTGTCTGGCCTCTAGGAAGCCAGGTGGAGGTGGAGGAGGCAAGCAAGAAAACAGAACCTAAAATGACTGCCCCTGGCCAAAACAATCTCTTTGTAATTAGGTTAGAACATGAGATGAATACTAATAACAGCCACTTCCCAGTCTGGTACTGTTTGTTGCAATTTTCTTCGAAAGAATGGATTCTGGCAGAGCACCTCTTGGGAAGAAAATCACACTATGTGATTACTGCTCTGTCATATGGGAACCTATAGGATGTATATTCCTGTAGGCCCTTTGTTTCATCTAATGCCTATCCCAAGCCCTCTTCTTCACCACCCCCATTCCCTGAACCTTTCTCCTGGTGGAAGGAAGTTCACACATTTTTCCAGGGAGGGATTACAGGGATATTAAAAGCCAAGTACAATAACCCAGGGAATATGTACATTAATAACGTTGTTTTCCAACTACTATCACGAACCACCCAACACAAACCAAGCAAAGAAAACACCACCTGTGTTTTGACAGCTTCAGTATGATAGAAGACAGGCTTCTTGGGAAGAATAATTAGCCAGAAAGAAGAACTTACTTGGTGTGACGGAAAGTTTGGTGCCCTTCCCAAACACAAGTTGGTAACTCCCAACACCAGAGAAAGCACAGAGTTTCCTTTCTTTGCAAAAACATCAGGCAACTCACAGGAGTGGTACTGACAAAAGCTAGACTGCAGCAATAACCAGGTCATGGGGAAGGGCTGATCTGCAGGCTTGCCTGAGGAAATCACCTCTCAGAGGTCTTCAGAGACCAGGCTGGATGCCAGAGGTCACCTCCTGTCTTTCTAGCTGTTCTTAAAGAGAGCTAGGGAAAGTGACTCTCTTTTGTCAACAGCCCTTGCACTTCAGAGAACTGTTCCTTATATCTAAATTATATTCTGCAAACTATCGTCACAATTCTTTCTGGTCTCGATATTTGTTCCCTAAAGACAGAAGATTCAATGATGGTGTTCTCCAAATAGAAGCTCATTACAATATAGCTAACTCATCTCAATGGTCACTTTTTTGGGGAAAAAAACCTATATTGAAGGACAGAGATCAAGGTGAACACAGGCTTTATATGTAATTTGAATTTTTTTGCAATGAGAAATTTTAATTACTTAATTATGCAATAATTAAAATGAATATCATCATTAACTAGAAACACAGAATGTCTTAGACCTCCATGATCTTGAATTTCATTACTTGAGACATGGTAAGGAGTCCTCAGGTTCTCTGTCCTAGGATTCTAATCTCCTGGAATCAGAGGGGTATCAGGGTCAGCATGTGTGAGCAGAACTAGCTGGAGAGTCTTAACTCAGAGTCAGGTATGTGTACTTTCCTATGATTTTTCTGGTTGGTTTTTAAATGATGCCTGAATATTTGGTTCATCTTCCTGCTCAGTACTAATTTCCCACCCCCAGTAGAATCTTTCTTGGAAGCAAAACAATTCATACCAAAGACTCATTCAAGAAGAAAAAGTATTTGCTGATCAAAATTAGAAATGACCAGAACACTTACTTGCAGTTACAGAAAGCCTTGTGCCTTCTCCAAAGGTAAGGTATTTATTCCCTGTATTCCACAGTGATTGACTCCTTAACAAAAAACCCCCCAAAGCCTCAGGAAAACCCTTAAATCCTGGCTGTCATGATTTCCTGGAAGTTTCTTCTTGTTTTTATTCTTTCCTGGTAGAATAACACAGAAATTTTCCTCATGTTCTTATGTTACAAATCTTACTTTTCCCTCTCCCTTAAAAAGTGTGCTATACCTAAAAGACCTTTGATTTGACCACCAGTTCTGCTAATAGAAGCTTCCGTCCATGGAGTTTGGCCCACGGATAGATTTCTGAACCGCTTGCAGACTTTCAACTTATTGTTAGCTTGTGAAAAAAAATTCAAAGGAAACTCCTGACTGTGGCCCATGATGAATTCTTTGTTGTGTCCAGGATAAAAAGGAGTAGCTTCTTTCTCTAAATAAAGAAAAGGATTTGGAAAATAGCATGGAGTGAGAAGAGTATCTGAAGATGTTGCTCTCAGCCAACAGACCATTTTTGTTGCCTCTGGCATTAAAGTAGCTCTTAAAAAATTATTATCCACCCATGCCTGTAACATAGGAAATGAAAAGCCACAGGAAATCAAAGCTGGGAATCTTTCAGAGGCCAAACAGAGGAAAGAGGGTCGCTTATGAAGAATGGAAAGAGAGGGGTTATAGGTAAGTTGATGTCATTTTCAAAACTAATTTTGTTGGAGCCAGGAATCACATTGTATTTAACAATGTGTTTATACAAAGTTCCCTAGAATAAGCAGTGGGAGTGAGGGGGTGGAAGGGAATTGGTGGTGGACTTTGGACAAGATTTCATGATTTTTTTTTACTCTTTGTTATATAAACAATGAAGAAAATAATTAATATCTAAACAGGAGACCACCTGTAGCAATGTTCCTAGCTTTGGTGGAGAATAATTTGTCATATGGCTAGGCAGTGGAAGGGCTGAAAACTTAGGAGCTGCCCACATGGCTCAGAGCCTAAGAAACTTTTCCCTTCCAACATCAAACCCACTTTTACCTCAGTGGGAATCAGTATTAGAAACTCACAGGAAAATACTTACAGGGGAGAACATGAAGCTGAGTCCCCTTTCCAAAGATGAGTTTGTCAGAATTTTGTTTACACTGTGATTGGAGCCACAACAAAAACTCACAGGACTCTTTTTAGGACAGGTACACATTCCCTGATGAATATGTCACCGTCATGGGACTAAATAAAATCCAACATCATCTCCTCTGCTACATAAACAGGCCTCATTATCTGTTCAGTCATCTTTCTCTGTGTTGGCTGGTTGTTTTGCTTGAATTTTATGCTGCTTATTGCGGATGCAGAGGGAGAAAATTGGATGACTTCATTTGACACTGTGAGTGAATTCTAAAGGTAAAAACTCCTTTACCATATCAGGCATAATCTGTTATTACAAGCAAGCAAGCAAAAAAAAAAAAAAAAAAAAAAAAAAAAAAAAAAAAAAAAAAAAAAAAAAAAAAAAAGACTGGGCAGTCACTGAACTCGAAATCTACTCTCTGGAATCCAAAGAAACTTGCAGGGGTGGGAGTAGAGAGGAGCCATGTCAAATATACACCTAAATTTTCTCCTGAGGTAGAATTACAGTAGAGAATTCCCACCTCACCTTCTTCCAAAGATACAACACCTTAATTCAGGCCCAAGCTTGCCAACAATCTATCTAGCTCTACTCTTCCTAGGAGAATGCTCATTTTGACTCAGGGGATCCCTGTTTCTTCAGATCACGATTTCCTTATACTCTTTTACCATCAGGAGATGGAAACCTGATGACATTTCTACTTTGACTGCTGCATGTTGTTCTCATAAAAAACAAATCTCACCATATTCTCCTAATTAACTACTTGACCCTAGCCAAATGCCCTCAGTCACAGTCAGTAAAAAAAAAAATTAGCATGGACTGGTCATGTTTACTAGATATAAAAGAAACTTATGGCATCACCCATCTGGTCTCTTCATCATTGAACATTCATTGAGCATTCAGCAAAGCCATATAGGCTGTTCAGATTTGATGCTTGCTGGACTAGTCCTCTAGAGTTTCAATGATAGCTCATTGTGGAGTTTTATATCCCATTTCATGAGGGAACAATAGCAAAGACAACAGCATTATCTTTTCACATGGAAGGAAGTTCCCCCTGGACTCAAGGTGCTTTAGACAAAAGGGTACAATCATGACCCACAATCCTAAGAAAATCTAGCCATGAAATATATGGAAGAAGCAAACATTTCCTCAGTCAACTTGACAATGTCTGTCTCTTAATTTATTCGAATATTGTTTCTGACTGGCATTTGACCTGCCTCCATTTTCTCCAAAACAGTACTGGGGAGGTAGAGACACCTCATGTATACACCCAAAAATGCCAGGCGCCTGAATTCCTAGTTACTTCCTTCTCTAGTGAAGTACATTTAAAAATGTTTTTAGGGGACCGGGCAGTGGCGCTGGAGGTAAGGTGCCTGCCTTGCCTGTGCTAACCTAGGACGGACCGCGGTTCGATCCCCCGGTTCCCCATATGGTCTTCTGTGCCTGCCAGGAGCGACTTCTGAGCGAATAGCCAGGAGTAACCCCTGAGCGTCACCGGGTGTGGCCCAAAAACCAAAAAAAAAAAAA
>PVKC010027713.1:0-15679 GCA_004027635.1 Crocidura indochinensis | reverse complement strand
ATATATAGATCTTTGAGTGTTTTGCCTATTTTTCCTCAATAATCTTTATAGATCCAGGTCTGATTTCAAGGTCTTTAATCCATTTTGAGTTGACTTTTGTATATGGAGTGAGGCATGGGTCAATTTTCAATTTCTTACAAATGTTTTTCCAGTTGTACCAGCACCATTTGTTGAAAAGACTTTCTTTGTCCCAATATAAGTTCTTGGCTCTTTTGTCAAATATTTGTTGACTGTATATCTAGGTGCTTATATCTGGAAATTCTGTTCTAATACACTGGTCTGAGGCTCTGTCCTTGTACCAGTACCATGCTGTTTTGATCACTATGGCTTTATAGTATAGTTTCAGGTTAGGTAAAGAGATGCCACCCAGCTTCCTGTTTTTTAGTATATGTTTGGCTATCTGGGTCTTTTGTGGTTTGAGGTGAATTTAATGATTGATTGTTCTAAGTCTTTAAAGAATGATTTCTGAATTTGGATGGGGATTGCATTAAATCTATACAGGAGTTTGGGTAGGATAGTCATTTTGACTATGTTGATTCTACCTACTCATGAGCATGAGATGTTCTTCCATTTCCCTAGATCCTCTTTAATTTCTTTCTGAAGTGTTTTGAAGTTTGCCTGATATAAGTCCTTCACTTCCCTTGTAAGGTTGATTCCTAGGTACTTGATGTTTTTTTATACTATTTTAAATAGAGTTGTATTCTTAATCTCTCTCTACTCTACTCTGTTATTTGTATAGAGAAATGCTACTGTCTTTTGTGTATTGACTTTGTAGCATTGGTTGTTCTTGTGTTTTTCAATGTGTGCCAGTTTCTGTGTTGTAAGATCGTTGCTGTTTTCATTTGTATCTCCCTGATGATTAATGATGTGGAGCATTTTTATGTGCCATTTGAATATCTGGATTTTTTCTTAAGATTTCTGTCCATCTCTTCGGTACAGCATTTTTTGATGGGATTGGATGTATTATTATTTTTTCTTGTTGGTTTTTTGTTTTATTGATTTTTGGGGGGCCACACCCAGTGTCACTCAGGGATTACTCCTGGCTATGCACTAAGAAATTACTCCTAGCTTGGGGGACCATATGGGATGCTGAGCATTCGAACTGTGGTCCATCCTAGGCTAGCGCAGGCAAGGCAGATGCCTTATGGCTTGCACCACGCTCCAGCTCCTAGTTATTCTTATTAAACTTTATTAGTGTTTTATATAATTTGGAAATGTTCTCCTTATTAGATGAATATTGGGTGAATATTTTCTTATTCAGTGGATGGTCTTTGTATCCTGATAATCATTTCCTTTGAAGTTCAGAAGCTTCTTAGTTTAATGTAGTTCCATTTGTTTATTTTTGTTTCCATTTGCTTAGTCAGTGGTGTTTCATCCTAGAAGATGCCTTTAGCTTTAATATTATGAATAATTCTTTCTATGTTTTTTTCTTATACACCTTGTGATTTAATGTTTGATATCAAGGTCTTTAACTTGTTTTGATTTTACTTTTGTGCAGGGTGTTAGAAAGAGGTCTGAGTTAATTTTCTTACATTAGCTTATTAGTTTTTCCAGAGCCACTTGTTTAAGAGACTTTCTTTGCTCCAATTCATATTTCCTACTCCTTTATCAAAAAAGAAATTATCATAAACCTGAGTATCTGTCTTAGGATATTTAATTCTATTCTGATGATTTGAGAGTCTGCCTTTATTCCAATACTAAGCCATTTTAATTACTACTGGTTTGTAGTAGTTTAAAGTTGGGGGGATTTATGCCGCTCATCTACTTTTTCTCAAGAAATGCTTTAGCTATTAGTAGAAGTTTAGTGTTTCATATTAATTTCAGAAGTGTTTTTGATCTATTTCTTTGAAAATGTCATGAGCATTCTTATAGGAACTACATTAAATTTGTACAATATATTGGAGAGTATTGCCATTTTAATTATATTAATCCTCTCAAACCAAGTACAAGGGGTGTGTTTCCATTTATGATATACGCTTTAATTTTTTGATTCAATTTTTTTGTGGTTTACTTTGAAGAGGTCTTTCAACCCTTCAGTTAAGTTGATTCTGCTGTACTTTCTTTTCTGAGGAACAATTGTGAATGGGATTGTCTTTTTAATATATCTTCTCTTTCATTATTTTAATATAAAAATGTAATTAAATTTTGCTTGTTAATTTTGTAGCCTGTCACTTTATGGTAAAAATATATAGCTCTTAAAAGCTTTTTTATAGTCTTCATTATATTCTAAATGTAGTATTTTATCTGCAAATAATGAAGGATTGATTTCTTTCTTTCCTATCTGGATGCTATTAATATATTTTCATGCCTAATTGTTGTGATGATTATATTGAATAGAAGTGATAGTGTATAGTATTATAGTATATATTGTAGTATATATAGTATATAGTATACAATATATAGTGTATAACATATATTGTAGTATATATATAGAATAATAGTACTATATTGAATAGAAGTGATAAAAAGAAGCAAGACTTGTGCCAGGACTTGTGCCAGAAGAAAGTATTTTAGATTTTCCCCATTGACAATAATGTTTGCTGTAAATAACTTTGACTATGTTGGGGTAAAGTTCTTTCAATTCCCACCTTGTTAAGAGTTTTTTTTTATCATTAATTGGTGCTGGATCTTAGCAAATGCTTCTTTGTGTCTGTATATAATATGATCGTTATTATTTATTGAGATGGTGTATTATGTTGATTGACTTGCATGTGTTACATCATCCTCACATACGTTGCATAATTCCTACTAGATCATGGTCTATACAATTTTTATTATTTGTTGGATTTTATTTGTAATTCTCTTTCTTGTGATGTCTCTCTCTGCTTTTGGTATCATGGTGATGTTATCTTCATAGAAATTATTTGAGAGCATCTGTTTTTTCAATTTCCTAGAAGAGCCTGTAAAGGATTGACATTAGGTTTTATTCAGAGGTTTAATGAATCTATTAGTGAATATATCTTGCTATGGGCTTCTGTTTTGAGAAATACTTCTGATTTCTATTTCAAATTCAATAGTTATAAGCCTGTTCACATATTCCAAATCATCTTGAGAGATTCTAGGAGTTCAGAAATGTATCCATTCATTCTAGGTTCTGTCATTTCTGGGCTTAGAGGTTCTCAAAGCAATCTCTGATGATCCTTTGAATTTTTGCAGTATCTGTTTATGTCTTTATTTCTGCTTCCTGTTCATTTTATTAGGTTTCTCTCTTTCTTTGTGAATCTTACTAGAGTTTTTTGATATTTTATTTATAAATATCACTTTATTTAATTACATTGGGTTACTAGAAGGTTCATAATACAGTTTTTTATAGTTATAAAATTGTTCATGTTTGAGTTTCAGCCATACAATGTAAGCACCCCTTCACCAGTGCACATTTCCTACCACCAATGTTCCCACTTTCCCTCCTGCTCTCATCTTCCTCTTCTTCCTGCTCTTCTTCTTTCCTGCCTGCCTCTGGGCAGGTACTTTCTTCCCTCTTCGTTTTTCTTTCCATTTAGGCACTGTGGTTTGCAACCTGTCTATTGTAGGAAGAGTGTCACAAATAGCCTTGGGAGTACAATTAGGGCAAATAAGGGGTCACTATGACAATGCTAGTTGGAAACAATAGCTCTGGACAAGAATTGGGTGCTAAAATGAGATAAAGTGATATGTTCATTAAAAAAAAAACTCTTGATTTCACTTATTCTTTGTTGTTTGGGGAATTCCCATTTATAATTTCGTATCTAATTTTTTTTCTTTTTGGTTTTTGGGACACACCCGGTAACGCTGAGGGGTTACTCCTGGCTATGCGCTCAGAAGTCACTCCTGGCTTGGGGAACTATATGGGACACCAAGACTAGCGCTGGCAAGGCAGACATCTTACCTCTAGCGCTGCCGCGCCAGCCCCATTTCGCATCTAATTTTTACTATTTCTTTACTCCTGCTTTCCTTTTTGTTCAGTTTACAGTTTCTTTAGTTGTGCAATTAAATTGTTTATAAGGGTCATTTAAGTCTCCAGCTACTATTGTGCTGCTAGTATTGTGCTGGTTCCTTATTAGTTGCAAATAAGTTGAGAAGTGTGAGTTGCTCATGGTGTATATGATCCTTGATCAATAATAAATGACATTTGCTGTCTCTGTTTCTTATAGGCAACAGTGTTGATTTCAATATTCTGATTTATCCTGACATTCTAAGTCTCTTAATTAGTACATATAGTTCAATGACATTGAGAGAGATTATTGCCATGGAGAAATAGTACCATCTTTTTTTGGGGGGGGGGGGTTTGGGTCATACCCGGCAGTGCTCAGGGGTTACTCCTGGCTCCATGCTCAGAAATTGCTCCTGGCAAGCACGGGGGACCATATGGGGCACCAGGATTCGAACCGATGACCTTTTGCATGAAAGACAAACACCTTATCTCCATGCTATCTCCCGGGCCCCAAGTACCATCTTTCCATAGAAATTTGATGTACTTTTGGAATTCTTCTTATGTTAATGGATCCCCTTTAATTCTTATAAAGTTACCTTTTATGAGTCTTATCAAATACCTGAGCTGTTGTTTATCCAGAAAGTTGTATATCATTCCTTCAAGTCTGAGAGTCTAGCTTAGTAAGGAACTCTTTGTGGAGTATTCATTTCATTGAATTTTTCATCAAATTCCAACACTGTCTTTGTACCTGTAGTTTCCTTTATTAAATCTGCTCTAAATTTAAGGATGCTCTTGTTGCATAATTTTCTTTTGTATTTCTCTATATGGTTTTGATTATTCTGGTTAGGTTGTGCCTAGGGATGTTCTGTTTGTGTCTCTTTTATCTGATTATTCAAAAATGAATGTGAATGCATGTGTTCTTCAACTCTAGAAACTACTCAACAATGATGCTTTGACTGTTGCCTCTTCATAGGGATTTTCTTTCTTAGTCTCTGAGACACCAGTGATTTCTTTGTTGTCTCATTTGAATTCATCATAAAGTTTTCTTGTCATTTTATTCATTCATTACCTTGCTATTTTATGCATTATTTTTGTTCATTTGTTATCCTGATCATTCATTTTGAGGCTTTTTTCTCCATCTCCTGTTGCACAGAAGCTTTCTGTACTGACTCTGCTGAGTCTGTGCTCAGCAGCTGTTACTCTAGAGAAGAGGTCTTCCAATGAAATTTTCAATTCACTTACCAAATTTTTTCAGTCTTAACATATGTTTGCATTTTTTCTCATTTTTGCTTTCATGTTCTCTTGTATTATATTAGCAGTAAGTTCCTTTACATCTTTAGTTCACTGGACATTCTAAAAAAATCTATTCCAAAATCCTTTTCAGACAGATTATATAGCAGAGTTATTACTGCTTCAATCTGAAGTATTACAATTTTCACCCACAAATGCTGTGATTTTGAGCTGTTTTACTGTGGTTCCTTTTGTAGTCTAAACGTATGTTTTTTAATATCCTGTCAGAGGTCTCAGGGGAGCTTCATGTGCATGAAAAATTATCTTGTGGTCAATTAAGTGGCTGCTCATGCAGGTGTGCCCTCTAATATGCATGAGTGTGTCTTGACACCTTTCTTTTAGACAGATAAACTATCTCCACCTCAAGTCTGCAAATTATTTCCCTTCAGCATCCCATTCAGGAAGCCATGTCTCTAGGGATGGCCAATAGTTGGAATTTATTGCTCACAGGTCTCACAAAGATGAAGGTATCTGCTTGTCTAGTTCATGGCTTATGAATAACTGCATGCTATGTTTATATGTGCCCTATTTTTGGTGCATATGCATGGAGAGAGGGAAGGGGTTAAAGAGGAAGGAAAAAAGAAAGATGTCTCTAGTGTCTACTTATAAATATACCAAATCCACAATAAAAGCCCAACTCTTAATATCTTCTCTAATATCTTACCAATTTTAATTTATTACAAATTTGACTCCAAAATAACCTTTTCTTAGTACCAAATAATGAAAGTTAAGACTAGAACTTATGTATTTTGGAGAGAAATAATTAAATCCAAAGTGCCAACTATGTCGTAAGCAGTCTACCAACAATGCTATTTTAAATACTCATTATTCAGGTAATATTATGATACCCTTTCACAATACATAAAATAAAGAATTAAAGATTGTTTGATCTAAACTCTATCAAGGGTTTATTAGAAATAACTCAAAAACTTCCGAAGCTTATTCAGGATATGTGATATGACTGTTATTCCAACTTTGACCAAAGTTAGGGTCAGTCTAAATTTTATCTATCTCCGGGTGAGTCTGAAGTTTTCGGCAACAGTTCTTACATAATTAGAGGAACTTACTGTAAAATAAATCAATGACAAAATGAAGACCCACATACGTAATCTCAAGAAGAGTCCTTGTTTAGAAATTATTCTGAATATGGTTCATACTCATTGATCCAGAAAATATCCATTGTAGCACAAAGAGAAGACTGCAACTTAAGAGAGAGCAAACAAGGAGCCGGAGAGATAGCATGGAGGTAAGGTGTTTGCCTTGCATGCAGAAGGTTTGAATGGTTTGAATCCCTGCATCCAATATGGTCCCCCGAGCCTGCCAGGAGTGATTTCTGAGTATAGATCCAGGAGTAACCCTTGAGCGCTGTTGGGTGTGACTCAAAAACCAAAAACAACTCAAATAAACCAAAAATTAAAAAAAAAGTAGAGAAAGAATGAGGAATAAGCAAAGTAGAATAAAAAGAAGATGCAAACATTGGAAGATCTTATACACAAACACTTTCAGGGATGTCAAGAGATTGGGTGATCCTGGTGACAGCTGTAGTAGTCCTGATAGTAATAGGAAAGTAAAAAAGCTTCAGTGTTAACCTAGTAGTATACATTGATTATCTTGACCTGCAAAGTTCAGATACATTTCTTTCTGAATCGATCTCAGGTTAATAATTCATCACCATCATGAACAGTGCAAAGAAGAAAGCTAAGGTTAGTGACTTCCCATGTTAAAGAACCGAAAACTCCTCCTAAGCACTCAAGGAATTCTCCACAAGAAAGTGAGCCTGGGCTTACTTGACTCCTTGCACTATGTGGAACTGATGCTTCCAGGAATCTTCTTTTTACAGTCTGCTGGACAAGAGTTGGGAAACATAAACTGTATTTATACTTTATTTTTGTTATTTATTTGTTTAATTTTTGCTTTAAAATATGAACTATATTAGTCAACTTGGACCATTATAGCAAGATGTCATAGACAAAGTGGTTTAATCCAGAAGTATTTATTGTGAATCCTTTGTAAATAGCAAAAATAAAAGACCAAAGTCAGTCATTGTTTTCCTGGTGAGGGCTCATGTGTCCTCCTGTGGTGGAGAGAAAGAATTTTGGGGTTTCTTTTTTTAATAACTGAATCTACCTTATCAGGTTAGGGTTCAAATATAATAATCTCATTTTATCTTTGTTCAGTTAAGTTGGGAGTTAAGCCTCCAACATATGAATTGGTGGAGTGAGGAATGGAGGCTCACACATTAAGTCCATCACACACATATATACATTTCCACCAAGTTCAAAGAGGTTAGAAATCTTGTCTCTACTTCAGATATGAGTTAATTGAGAGCCAGATTGTTTCAATACCTTTTAAAGTATTTTAAATATTACACATTTATCTTTTTGGTAATATTTAGGGCCTTCAGAGACATACAGGAGTTTGGGTTCTTGCCTTGCATGTGACCAACCCTGGCTCAATTCTAGGTTCTACATGTGGTTCCCTAAGCACCACCAAGAGTGATCCCTAAACAGAAAAACAGGAGTAATTTCTGAATATTGTCTAGTATGGCTTTCAAATCAAGAAAAAAGAGAAAACAAACAAACAATTAGTCTTTTTTTTAAGATATCCCCTTTGTCTTTTGGGGGATGTCCTGCTAACATCCCCCAGCACTTGATCTTCAAGAGAATGATAAATGTTTCCTACTATAAAAATCTGAGGCTCAGTGCCCAAGTGTCATCTTCAGCCACATGGATAGGAATTAAAGAGGGAAATGACAGCTTTCTTGCCTCTCTGGAATTATTCTCCAAATATCCTTTGCACTATCACCCATGGCTTTCAACAGTACTCAGCAAAATTTTCCTGCCTAACAACAAGCACATTGGCTACTTCCTCTACCGCTCTATCTCACTTTCCTGCCTCCTCCTGAAATCACCTCCAAGACAAACTCGTAACACTCAGATTCTTGTCTCAGCGACTAATTCTGTGGAGATGAAACCAAAGGCAATATTTTGAGGCAAAACTTGAAAGTTATTGAAACCTATTTAATTTTATTTAACAAGTATTTTGTCTGCTTTATCCTGAGCTTTTAGAGTTAATGATGGAAGAGGTCAAGTGTGACATCAGAAAAATTACAGTAGAAGAGAAAGACCTATATCTTACCAATGGGAAATAGTATTGTTACTCTCATATATAACTTTAATATTTTAATTATTAGGCATATAGTTGTTACATATGTATTGTATCATATATGTTAAAGTCAAGATAATTTTTCATAATTTTACAAATATGTTTATGTTTTGGGCTCCTAGTAATTAAAATCAAGTTTTGTTCAAAAAGAAGAGAATGAAAAAGAAAAACAGAGAGAAAAAAGTGAAAGATTTATGTCCTAGAAACAGGTAGAGAAGAAGGCATGGATAGGGTGGGAGATAGACTGGGGACAATTGTGGCTGGAAAATGCGTACTTGGTGAAGGGTGTTGTACATTGTATGACTATAACTCAATCATAAACAACTTTAACTGTGGAAAAAACAACTAGAATGAAAATCCTTGTAACCACAGTGTTTAAGTAAAATAATAGTTTTAAAAAGGGTGTTGTTGAGTTTTAAATAGCATTTATTAAATCATTTTCCAATTGTTTTCCAGTGTCATATGATTATAGATATCACCATGATAAACTATATACAAGTTCTAGATTTGCTGTGATGTACAGTTCTGTGAATGCGAATTAAGGGAAGGTGAGACTTGTGAAACAAATTGGAACTGACTGGAATATTTCAGGTCATTATATGATGAAGTTTATGTGTGTGTTATTGTTGGTGCAAATGAGGTAGGTAGAGAAGTGAGGGTGAGAAAAACAGAAATGGACACCTGAGTGAGTTCTCAATTTTCACTTATAACCATTAGCCAATTTAAAGTTTGCCTTTTCTTTATTATTACTTTATTAATCTTCACCGCCTTACATAATTGTTATTTCTTACAGGTAAAGCCTCTACAAATTTCCCCAAATATCTAATTCAGGACACATATTACTGGGGTGAAGATTAATATTTTGAAAAGAAATCATTCTGGGTGGATAGTTATGCTATTTATATTATAATTTAAATTTAAAAAATGGTAGCCAGTCCACTGATTACTTGGGTGAATTTTTGTTTGTATTTTGTTTTTGAGCCACACCTGCTGACGCTCGGGGGTTACTTCTGACTTTACGCTCAGAAATCGCTCCTGGGGGACCTTATGAGATGCCAGGGGATCGAACTACTGTCCATCCTAGGTCAGCTACGTGCAAGGTGAATGGCCTATCGCTGAGCCACTGCTCCAGGCCCTACTTGGGTGGATTTAGGTGAGGTAACATTAATGTGGGTCATATGGTCATTTGAACTGGAAAAGATTTAATCACTAATTATGCTAATCATTGTTAATCTGCCAATAATCCATGATTTTGAGGTTGCCTGAGGAGTCTATGATAGAAATTTGGAGATTCTCTGGGGACTGCTTATCTATAAACTAATGCCAGGGAAGTTAGAATGGCCAGAATAAAAGCAGATTTTTCAGAACATTCCCTCAAGGAGTCTTAGGAAAAGATTCATGAGCTTAAGATAATTATATAAAATCCAGAGTGAGACATAATTCCTCTTCCAAGAAGGTCAGAAGCTAGTCTGAACTAAAAGTAAAGTGAGAGTTTAGTCAGTGGGACTCAAGAATCGCCAGAATACCATTCATTTTCTGAGCATTTCCTGAGCACATCCAAGCCCTGTGCTTGTTGCTAAGACACAGTAATGAACAATACATGATCCTGCCCTGGAATAGTTCCTGGTCTGTATAAATAGGCTAACATGAAGTAAGAAGATTGAGTTCCAGGTTTCTTCCTATTAAATACTGTCCCCTCTCAAAACCATTTGAAATATCAAGTACAAATCTGGTTCCCATCTTTTGGGTGCACAAATTGAGACTCATGGAGATGTACTTAACTATTCCAACATCACAGTTGGTAAATGACAGACACAGGCCTTGAATAAAAAAAAAACCAGAGTTTCCTCCTGCCTTGGATTAGAAAAGTGGCTCTCCACCAAAAGAGAAATCTTTTCCCAAGGAAAATTTGTAAATGTCTAGGGTTATTTCTGGTTGTAATAACTGAAGAAGGTGTTTTACTTGTAACTAGTGAATAGAATTCAAATTACAAAATAAAACATTTTGAACATTTTGTAATCTTCAAGACAGCCCCTCAGAACAAAGAGTCACCAGGTCCAAGACAACAATGCTACTAAGATTAATGAGAACTGGGCTGGCATGTGTACATGCCAGCTGTACATAGAGTTAGATTATCCCCTGAAAACCTTCAGCACTTGTCTTTTCTTTTTTTAATTGATTGATTGGTTGGTTGGTTGGTTGGTTGGTTGGTTTTTGGGACACATCCAGTTGTGCTCAGAGGCTACTCCTGGCTCTGCACTCAGAAATCGCCCCTGGCAGGCTGGGGGACCATATAGGACTCCAGAAATCAAACCTGGTCCATCCCGGGTTGACTGTAAGCAAGGCAAGCAAGCTACCACTCCCTACCGCTGTGCTATCTCCCCAGTCCAGCACCTGTCTTAATGGAAGGGAGTTTGACCAGTGAGGCCTTTTTTTTTTTTTTTTTTTTGGCCACACCTGGTGACGCTCAGGGGTTACTCCTGGCTATACTCTCAGAAATCGCTCCTGGGTTGGGGGACCATATGGGACCACCTGGGGATCTAACTGTATAAAAATACAGTCCGTCCTAGGCTAGCACAGCTTGCGCTACCACTTTGACCCCCCCAGTGAAGCCATTTTTTAAGCCCCAAATCTAGGAGAGCCCATACAGAACCTAGCTACCTACCACCCCAATCATATAAGGGGGCATAAATGGATAAAAATGAATAGGAGATAATGTTCACAAAAGATATGGGAGATGTATTGGGAGGGAGTGCCTAACACAGCTGCCTCTCCTTATGGCCTACCCCCAAGATGTTTGTCCTCAGCAACATATTCATCAGCTTCTTGAAGGATGAAAAACACAAACGTTTATAGAGCTGCTTGCTGCTTGCTCTCACTGGACATCACTGAACTAATATTTGTTTTAGCAAATGTCTGAGCTATTCATCTTCTCTGCAGAGGAGATTTGTTTTCCTCTCCGGAAATCACTGAGATTCTAAGTCAGAGACTAACTGGATATCCAGTGTTTCCTTTAAACTCCAGTGCATTGGACACCATGGTCCAGCATGAAGAGGCAGGAACAAAGGTGGTAATAGTGACATTAGTTATGGTACTATGGTGTGCCAGGATTAACATACACCGACTCATTTATAAAAGAGGAAAAGAATTGATTGTTTGGAGGAGGGCACATAGGGTTCTCATTTTACAGAGAAGAAAAGGTTAACTTAGAGAAGTTGAATAATCTGTCTAAAACCATACCACTCAGAAATAAAGATTGCAATCTGATTACCCACGAGAGTACACATCTTATAGATGGAAGCTGCAACAGCAGTGGAAGCTATCAGAAGAACAGAAACTCATACACCTCTGGAAGGACAGAGAAGAATCATATAGGGTTCAGGGTTAGAGAAGCAGTTATCAGATAACTAGAGATCCTTATTCTAAGATCTTCGTTATGTTGCAAGTCAACAATCCCTACTTAAATCTGCCCTAACAATATAATCAGTAACCTCAAATTGTTTTAAGTAAAGAAAACTTCAGATTAGTTGTAGTTAGTGATTTCATTATGTTCCTTCTCACTGTTTTTTTTAATGTCAGTTCTCCTCATAGTAGCAAAATGGCCACAATAGTTTTAGTTTTCCTTTTATGTCCCATTATCAGGAGACTACCCTTCAATATATCACTTTAGTCTATAAAGACCTTTACTTCTTTTATCCCTCTGAGAATTTTCTCGTATTTTGTGGGAACAATTTATGTTCCCACATATCACTAAGCTAATCTCTTAGGCCAGAGAAAAGACTGACTTAGGTTAACTGAAAGGGTATGAGATTAGAACCTGAGTAAATAAAAAGAAATAATTCTTTGAATTTAGGTTGGTATTTATGTTCCAAAAACTATATGACTACTTCATATACCTGTTGAATCTTCAAATGAAAATATAGGCATTGCTGATAATAAAATAACTAGATATACCATAGGCATTAAAGAGATTTTTTTTGGTTTGGACTCATAAGAAGGGATATAGAAAATTCATTTAAAGGAATTAAAAAATAATTTTCTTGCCTGAAGTCTGCATGAGAGGTTATCTCAATGGAGTAATACAGCTGTACTGAATGGGAGACTTGGTGAGAACATGTATGTGCCAGGAACTAGAGGTCTCACTTTCCATGAAGCAGTTAGACTAGCGTTAGGAGTTAGAACAAGACATCAGAGATGTAGCTCTGGATGGTGCAATGCTATTTTTATAAAGAATGGTGGACTTTATATAAATGACTCATATAAGCAAGGCTATTAGTCTCTAAATTTTTAGCTTCAAGCATTCATATCTGTATAGCCCAAATTGGCATATACAAAGTTTACAAAATTTTATTTGAATAATTCAGTGCATTGCTGACACTTCTTAAATAAGCCCAGTGTTTGAACTGAGATCTTTGGAACCTTCTCAGGATAGGGATGGTCCAAGTTCCCAACCTGCTAACAGGCCCAGTATCCCAACCACACCCAATTTATTCTGAACATAAACTGCCTAGCTTCACAGCTCCATGTCTAATATTGAATAAATGCCAAAGTACTGAGTAATCCAGGTTCCACAGCTTCTGAAGCACAGGATCACATAAGACTATGCAACACCTCTAAATTTCACAGTATTAAGAGGCCAGTAGGAGAAAAGCTAATTAGATGGGAACATTTTGTATATGCTCACTAAGTTCAACAAGAAAAAACAATACCACAGAAGGCTTAACTAGCAATAAACAGCTCAGAAAATTCATACTTTAGTAGAATTTAGTAACAGTGTTATGGGATATATGCAGTAACAAGAAATATAAGTAAATTATGTTGTGCCTACTTAGGGGGCAAGCTTCAGGGTGGTGGGCAACTGGGACATTTGTGGATGAAAGGTTACAGTGGTGGTGGGATTGATGTTGGAACATTGAGTACCTGCACTTGAAATAATTGTATTTGCAAAACTTTCAAAATCATGATGTTAATAAAATTAAAAATAAAAATTCAATATATTTAAATAATTAGCATTACATTTAAATGCACATGCATATCTACGCACATATATATTTTATCTGAGAATAGATTCTGAGATACGATATGCTTTCTTCTCAGATACACATAGGACATCCACAAAAATGAACCTATTTAGCTTGCAATTAAAATATGACTAAGTTTTAGACAAAAATAACAGCAGCATCTGATTCCAATGCGAGAAATTAGAGCAGAATTAAGAAACATCTAAAAATCTAAAAAGGTAGGCTTTACTATCTATCTATAAAAAGTTATTCTCATAGTCTCAAAGCAACAAACATCTTTAAACTTTCAATATATTTATTTTCTAGGTTTAGATAGAGGAAAAAAATCTTTTTGGTTTTTGGGCCACACCCGGTGACACTCAGGGGTTACTACTGGCTATGTGCTCAAAATTTGTCCTGGCTTGGGGGATCATATGGGATGTCTGTCAATCAAACTGCAGTTCATCCTAGGTTAGTGCCTGCAAGGCAAAAATGTCCTACTGCCTGCGCCACCGGTCTGGCTCGAGAAATATTTTTGATGGCTTTCCAGCATCAATAAGCATATTTAACAACTAGATCTTGGCAATTTACATTCATGCTTTCCTGAGTGAAATGATAGTGTTTCTTTTTCTATTTAGATATTAGAAGTTTTATTTTTTCTATCTTTAGGATATACAGTATAATGATTCTGTGTGTATATTGAGATAATTACCACAATAAAGTTAATTAATACCTGTAATCATATCACAAGTTCTTCTTACTGAAAGCAATTAAGACCAATATTCTTATCACATTTCAAGGACATAAAACATTGCTGTTAACTATTAGCCATCTGGTTCTACATTAGATTTCCAGAATCATACCTTTTATATTAGGAATTTTGTCCCTTCTCACAACAGCTATTTTTTTCATTGTCAACCTTCTGACCATCTCTATTGTACTATTTGGGTCTATAGCATTGACTTTATATATTTCAAATGTGAGATCATATAGTATTTGTCATTATATATATATATATATATACATATATATGTAGTGTAATTCTCTGCAGGAAGCCTTTAAAGAAATGCAGAATTGGGTTAAGAAAGTAACGAACTATTCTGGCACATCTTGGAATGCCATAAAGAAAGAAAATACTGGGGCCGGTGTGGTGGTACAAGGGCATTTGCCATGCATGTGCTAACCTAGGACGAACTGAAGGTCAATTCCCCAGTCACCATATGGTCCCCCAAGCCAGGAGCGATTTCTGAGTGCATAGTCAGGAGTAACCCCTGAGTATCACTAGGTGTGGCCCAAAAAAAGCAAAAAGAAAAATAAATAAAAAGAAAATACCAGAAATAGAGGGAGAAACTCAATCTAGAGGACCCCGGGGAGAGGGTGGAGGATATGGGAGGCAGAATGGGAATGGAGGTGGAGGGAGGACAACTTGGTGATGGGAATTCCCCTGATTCAATGTTTATATGTAACTGGAACATTACTGTGAATGACATGTAAACCACTATGAATAAAAAAAAAAGAATATCAAGGGAAAAAAAAAGAAAAAATTATGTGGCTTAAAGGGGACATAGAGCCAAACATATGAGGCTGGCAAGTGGCCAAATGTAAGACAGCTTGAGTATTTAAATAATAAATCATTTTATTACTTAATAAATATAAACTATATTATTAATATTCTCACAAACCAATACTGTGATAAATAAAACCACTAACAAACAATTGAAAAGGAAAAAAACCTTTTTTACAATAAAACTTTAGCTAATGAAAGAAAAGAATAAAGAAAATAGAAAATTTGCACTTGTTAATAGAATAGTATTACTTATTTTACAGAATAGTTATCAATGGATGCTTAAAATGATTAAAATATGGGTATCACTATATGTACATGATCCCCAAGAATTCTATCTCAACATACTTGAGGAAAGGGCAAATTTGGTTACTTAGTATAGAGCGAAGCAGATAAATTTCTGTTTCAAAGTATTAAAGCTACTCTTACTAATGATGAGAAATCTCAGTGCCAAAAACGTACTGATAGAAAACATTTAGAAGGACTTAAGAAGTCCTTAAAACATTAAGAAGGACGAGTGTAGTATCTATACCTGAGAAATAGAACCTGAATTAATCTCAAAGAAGCAATAAAGAGACCCAAACTAGAAAAATGCTACACACCAGTTAACAAGCATTCAAACAAACCATTGAAACAAAAAATGACAATGTAGAGAAATTAGGTAGATGTGAGGCTGTATTATAGTACAGCTTGTAGGGTTTTGCCATGCACATAGCCTAGCAAAGTTTGGTCCTTTGCATTCCATATAGT
>PVKC010027712.1:0-15680 GCA_004027635.1 Crocidura indochinensis | reverse complement strand
CGCTGGTTACTGGGTGGTAGATGCATTCTCCGAGCTGGAGGGGAAAGACCTCGTTCTCCCTACCTCCATCAGTGAACCTCTCCTGGGGATGGATTACTACAGTGGCCAAAGTGCATTACAAATCTTTCACTTCATCATTTATGGTACATAGTGACAATGAATGAGGGGCATTCTCACCACCAGTGCTGTCCTCCCTCCACCCCTGTTCCCAGTATGCATCCCATATCTCCCTCCTTTACCCCCCAGAATACTAGTGCAACTGGTCTCCACTTTGCAGGTTGTTTTGAGCAGCTATTCCACCGTTATTGGAGATAAAAAGGATAAGAAAAAATGGAGTAGAAAATTTGGTGACAACTACCAAAAAAAGAAAGAAGAGAGAGAAAAAAAAGAAAAGAAAAATGGAAGAAAAAAGAAAAAAATGTACCTGGCAAATAAAAATAGAAATAAAAATAAATCTCTTAATAATAACCACAGAGAGAAAAAGAAAGAGAATAATAGTAGAAGGAAAAGTGGAGGAAAAATAAACTCAAAAACTGACAAATCAAAACAAAACAAGAAAAAGTATGGGTGTTGCAGTGGTAGGGTTTGGCGTTACCCCCACTTTTTTTTTTTTTGTATAGACACAGCAAACGTTGGGGAAAAAAGGGAATTCCCGTGGCCTAAGAGATTCAGGGTTTCTCCATCCTTGAAAGGTATCATCATGAGATCAACCTCTGGCTCCATACATACTCATTACCCCATCTCAAAGGCTTTTTTGTGATGCCAGGAAAGTTTCCTCTCAATTGTGTGTGAGAAAATCAGGTCACTGTAGGTAGCGATCTTGGTATTTGCATGCGTTATAAGTCAGGGTCTAGGATAGAGTCTCTAGGTTCTCAAGGTTCCTATCCATCGTTGAGTTCAGTCTTTTGTATCACTTGCTCCCTGTTTTCGTTTAGTCCCTAAGCCGAAGCCTAGGATATTATGGATCCAAAGGTTGTGCTCAGTCTCTGTTGTCCAAGTTGGAGCTCTGCAATATGTAGTTGTTGCTGTTGTTGTCTTTTATGTGTCCTGGGCTACAGCCCATGGTACGGTTTTCCTTATTAGTCCCAAAGTTCAGTCACGGTTGTCCAAGTCAGATTTCTGTTGTTGGTGTTCTTATTTTTCACAGTTCAAAGGACGATATCGCTTCTGATTTCCATTTAGTGTTAGGTGATGTTATAGGACTGCCTGGTCTTAGGTCAAGTTTTCCTTTCCTCATTGTTATATCCAAACTGGCACAAGTTGGTGCCAGAGCAGTGTTATAAATCTCCCAATGAAGCTTAGTTCCTGATGTTGTTTCCTGGAGCTGTATCATTTCTACATCGGGGATCTGAGGTTTGGGATTGGACTAACACTGTCCAATCTCCCAGAGACTGGTTGTATCCACATGACACATGTTCAGGATGGGAGTCACCTTTCTGCTATAACAAGTGAGTTCTTATCTCTAGAAGATAGGATCTTATTTCTGTGTCTATGGTTTTTCCTTTTTTTAACTGTGCCCATACAAAAACGTATGGTGTCATACTGTGTTGCTGGTGCTATTCGGGGTAAGGATGACAAGCTGCACACACAGTCTCTGTCATCTGGTTTTGTTCTGAGCTTTTATCCCAGTCAAGGCTTTTTGTACCGAGCAGCACCAAAAATGGTAAGGATAAAAAAAATGTACATATAAAAGTAGAATAACTAAAAGTGAGTTAAAAAGAAAAGGTATTTGAATAAAACAAGTGGTGGAGGAGGCTACCTGTATATTTAGAAATGCACATCTTAAGAAGCATTGTTATACAGGTTTTGAGCTTCCATAGGCAATATAAGACTCCGAATTAGGTCTTTCGATGTATCCTTGTGGGGAGTAAAAGTCAAGGTACATTTCAATTCACAGGCCTTGATATTGGGTTTGAGAGATGGTTTGCTGCATTACAAGACCATATAGTGTCTTTGAACTGGGAGTTTCGCTGCGGTTTATTCTTGTATCGTGTAACAGTCCATAATTTGGTGGGGGTGAGAAAGGCCATCCAGCATGAGTCAGCAGGCTTACTGGTTGTAGTTCTTTGCTGAGGTATGAGAGCAGGGATGCAGAGGGTGTCTTTTACAGAGGAGCTTGAAGGTGGTCTGTTGGGGCAGGAGGTCAATATTGGTGCCTACCTAGTTAGAACTGAGGGTAAAGAGGGTTAAATTACGGGAAGAAAACTGATCAGGATTGGGAGATGAGGGGATAGAAGAGGCACAGGAGTGGGGGAGAGGCAATATATGACAGGGGCTATATACAATATATATATCCCCTCCCCATATATATATATATATATATATATATGAAAATGATTAGTAAGAAAACATACCACTGCAGGGGGTCCAGAGTGAATAGGGGAGAAGTTTCCCTCTGCCCCCTCCTCCCAGAGCCCCGTTGCCAAACTTGGTCCTGAAGACCAGTTTAGCATGGGGGGATCTCGGCCTCCTGGACTATGTGATCAGCCCAGAAGGCCATTGGCCAGCTGTCTGCCCAGATTCCCAGCCATACCTGTAGGAGAGGAGCAGGAATCCTGGCATGTGGGATGGTCTGGGCACAGCTGCAGCCTCTCTCTCCAGCATGAAAAAGCAGGGGGGAGGAGTTTGCCTCCTCCCCATCCCCCCAGAGCTCAATTGCCAGACCTGGCTTTGAAGGCCAGCCTGGCGTGAGGGGCTCTTGGTCGGTCTCTTAGACTGCCTGGTCAGTCCTGGAGGCCTTTTGGCCAGCCTTCTGTCCAGATTCCCAGCCATGCCAGTAGAAGAGAAGGGGTAATCCTGGCATGTGGGATGTTCTGGGTCCAACTGAAGTCTTCCTCTCCAGTATGAAAAAGCATGGGATTGGAGCTTCCCTCCTTCCCTGTCCCCCCAGAGCCCTGTTGCCAAACTTGGTCCTGAAGACCAGTTTAGCATGGGGGAATCTCGGCCTCCCCATCCCCTATTGATAATCACTTGGAACTTTCCTTACCATGGCTAGCACAAATCTGTAGACCTAACTAGTCTGGCAAATATGTGAAAGAAGTAGATACTATGGAAAAACTCACTGAACTCCACAGAAAAGTCTTTAGCAACACATTCTTTTCAGTGGGACAGTTCTGCATTCCACAGAAAGCATTCTTGAATAATTATCACTACCTGTGTACTGTGTACCTGTGTACCATGTACAGAGCTTTCACTGCTTCTCTTGGGCATTCACTAAATTAACATTGGAAAACACATCAAGGGAGATTGAACTATATCATGTACAGTTTTATTCTAACAGGAAATTCTAGAAAAAATGTATAAAATATAAACATATGCCATAAGTTTACTAAAAAGCTATGTACCTTCAAAAATATAGAAAGCTATGTACCAAATCATTTCTGTGGATTTCATCTTATGGCAGTAGGAGAGTGGGTGATAAAAATTCATTATATATATTTATGCATATCTTCAGGGGCCGGGCGGTGGCGCTGGAGGTAAGGTGCCTGTCTAGCCTAAGCTAACCTAGGATGGACCCCCGGTTCCCCATATGTTCCCCCGTGCCTGCCAGGAGCGACTTCTGAGCGCATAGCCAGGAGTAACCCCTGAGCGTCAACGGGTGTGGCCCAAAAACCAAAAAAAAAAGTCTTGTATATATATTTATGCATATATTAAAATTTTTAGATAAATATATATTATCAGGAAAGAGTGAACACCCATTTATGTACATGTTTGTGGGACAGTGTTCCATGACTTATTACTTTCAGTAGCACTAGATTCTTACAATACACTTTTAAGAGAAGCGATAAGGGAACAAACTTGCTTATTCTTCAATACTGCAATATAATGTTCTATGTAAAATGTGTTTGGAAAGCATACTGAAGACCCCACACACAGCTTTATAAGAGCACTCATTTAGATGATGGACTGAAATATAAGGCTAAATTGATGTAAAGTCTTTGTTGAAATTGAAGTTTTTCTGTTTTATTTTCCTGTACTTCATCTTCTGGTTCCTCTGGTCTCTAACTTGCACAGACACATGACTTGCCAGCTGGAACTAGAACTACAGCAAACTAAGTATTGACATCATCTGGCCAAACTCAAGAGTCAAGGAAATGAACATACTTGATAGATGTGTATTCTGATTTACTTTGGAACACCCTTGCATGGCTCACAAAAAAAATCAGTTGTATGTTTTCCACTTTGCATCCCAAAACTCACATTGAGTGGCCAAAGGTTAGAATGTTACAAATGTTTAAGGAAAGATTGGAAATGCTGCCATGTGATAAGTGCTCTGCACTGTATGATTAGGATGAGATTATGTACTTGATGTAATGTTGAGGATATTTGATGTGAGATTGAGGATTTTCACTCTGGGATTTTCATTTGAAACTATGTGACTTCACCTGATTATAATTTGCATTTTACCAGGATTCAGAGGAGCACAAAGTCCTTTGGAGACATTACTACATTTATCCATCCCTGTGGCTCTTTGGGAAGCACGTTAGAGAGAGAAAAACAGAAATCAAGTTGGTCTCTGAGAAATGCAATTCCAAAGTGAGGGTTCCAGTTCAGAGGGGAATATATACTCCTGAGTTATTGGGAAAGAGCTCTTTTCTGATACTGAAGTCCTCATTGAAACTCAAGCAGGAGATCCAGAGATACCTTCTGGTGGGAACTTTGTTTTTGGTCTTTCTCCCATCCCCACACAATGACATATATGTGTGTTATTATAATATAAAATTATATACATTTACACATTTTTATGTGCTTTGGTTTGTAAGAGTGTAAATGTTAGGATGAGGCTCAGAGTGAATACCTTCCATGCATAAGGCCTAGAATCATGTGTGTCTCCAGCAATACATATGCAAATACACACAAAAAATATTTTGAATATTAGGGATACAATACCACAACACCATCCATTTTACCTCCACTAAAGACCACAGACCCAGTTACCTCCTCTTCCATTCCATCTTCCACTTGGCTCTTCTACTGTCAGAGCCCAGGGATTAGTTTCCATTGTATTTTACTTTGCTTTGTTTCTTTATACACCACTTATAAGTGAGATTATCATGTATTTGTCTTCCCTCTGCATCACTTGGCTCTGCATGATCTCCTCTAGTTCTATCTACTTTATAGAAAAAGATAAGGTTTCCTTTCTTCTTTTACTTGAATATGATTTCATTGTACATCCACCACAATTTTTTCTCCACTTCTCTGTTCTTGGATACATAAGTTGTTTCCAGATACTGGCTAGTATAAGCAATACTGCACTGAACAGAGATGTGTATATATCTATTCAACTTGTCTTCTATTCTTGGGATAGTTACCTAGGAGCTAAATCAATGGAGTATAGGATAGCTCTGTTTTTTTTTTTTTTTTTTTTAAGAAACTGCCATACTCTTTTTCATAGAGACAGAAACAATTCATTTGCCACGAAAAGTGGTTAAGGGTTCCTTTTCCTACAAAGTTCTCCCAGCTTTTTTTTCTGTTTTTTAAAATAGGTCAACATCACTGGTGGAAAGTAATATATCATTGTTTTTATGATTTGACTTTTCCAATAATCAATGATGGTGAACATTTCCTGTACCTGTTGCTCACATAATTTTTTAATCTCTCATAATATTGCAGATCCCTTTTGACCTTAGTTCAAACATGAAATATCTTATTTGGTCCCTTTGTTGTTAAGTTGCAGTGTTTAATCTCTATACCCAAATTGTTAACATTTTAGCACAAAAATGTTTTCTGTTTTCTGCTCTCTATAGCTGCTTATAATAACAAAATGCCCACCACTTCCTACTGCCTCCTTTACCCTCTCCCTAGTTTTCTGATTTGTGGTTATTTCTTATTTCTCTGCCTAAAAATATAACATAAAGGTGGGAGCTTTTTTTGTCTCCTTTTTCCTTTACCCCAAGTGCTTAGGAAAGACCTGATACCTAAGAGACACTCAGTAATGGTCATTTAGGGAAAGAATGTAGGTCTGTGGGAGGAACTCAGTGAAATGGTGGACATGTGCTTTTGTTATTATTAAGGATTGGGCTGACTTTCCAGTGACTTGGCCATGCTATTATTTTTCTTTCTCTCTGAGAGACCAAACCAAGTTTTGTAATTGATGACTGTATAGAGATGATGAGTCTATTTTAAATGGAGAACAGATGAAGGAGGACAGAGAAAAATGAACTGAATTTTGTATTTGGAATAAACATATGTGTATATATACATATATCATGAAACACACTTTTAAAACTAATGTACTATACTCCTGAAATGAAAATAAGGAATGAAGTATTTGCATGTGCCTTAACCACTCTACTACCTCTCTGTCCTGGCATATTGTATTAATCAAATTAATACTCTTTCAAGCTACTATGCTGAGAAATTACTAACTTTTGTATCATATATTTGATCTGGAATAGATTGCTTAGAAACATCTTTTCATGGAAGTAAGTGGGTGGCAAGGTATGTCTCTGTCCAAACTATGCTATTCTTTCTCTCCCCTATATACTTAGTATTTTATCCATCTCTTTCTTTTCTTCTACCTTCCTTCACAACTTCTCCCTTTCTTCTTTCTATCCCTACCTTTGCCCTGCCAGGGACACTCATAGTTAATGCTTAGGTTTCCTATCTGCAGGCAGGACTAAAAGCACATCTTGGCAACTCCACTAGTACAGCTATTAAAATGTTTTCCAGTATCATAACTTCTCTTTGTTCAAATAGAAACTAGTCAAGCCTTTTTATTTCAACTGTAATAAATCAACCAAAATTCACTTATAAAAGCACTGTTTAATTATTCTCTTATTTAATTAAATAGGAACAATATTTTTTCACTTTATTTATTTTGGGAGAACCTCCCAAATTGTGCTTAGAGGTCCTAAGTTCTTCCCCGTGACACAAGGCCAACATAGCCTGTGGTTAGTATTGGAGCTCAAAGATTTTAGGTTGTTAAGGCCTTGCAGTGGTAGAGTTTACCAGACCACCAAAGTGATTCTCACGGGCCATTCTGGCAGTTCATAGGACACCTCATTATGCTTGGAGTCTCCAGAGATTTACTCAGTGATGCTTGGGAGTCCATGTGGTGCTGGAGTTTAAAATACAAGGCATATATCCAACCCCTATACTCGCTCCTAGTCCTGGGAGAAATCCATACTATTTCTGCATGTAAATAAGTCTTGTATATCAAGAAATCAGGGCAGAGAGGAGTTTCTGATGAAGAATCCATTCTTTTGACTTTTACAACTTCTTGAGGCTATCAATATCCTGCCTCATGGTTCTGTCATCATTTTCAAAGCTAATGTCTTCAAGTTCCTTTCTCTCTATTCTCTCTCTCACTCTCCTCTCTCTCTCTCTCTCTCTCTCTCTCTCTCTCTCTCACACACACACACACACACACACACACACACGCACGCGCTTTTGTTTTCTTCTCTACCTCAGACCCTCCTTCAATCTTATAGGACCTTTGTTTCTTGGGGGAAAATCTGGTGTTCAAAGGCTTCTCCTGGCTCTGCACTGGGGAATCACTTTTAGTGGTGCTCACCCTCAAGGTAAACCCTGAGGGACCAAAAATTGAACTAGGAGCATCTGCATGCAAGGCCAAGGCTTTCCCCATATTATCTCTCTAAACCCTTTCATAGGACCTTCTGACTACATTAGGTCTGCCCAGATAATTCAGGATACTTTTCTCATCTTCAAAGTCATCACTTAATCACATCTAGAAAATCTCTTTTGTTACAGAAGGATCTCTGAGTGCTGTCATTTTTCCTTCCACAGTGGTGATGCCAGAAACCAGTCTCTGCTTTGGATGTTCTCATTCAAAGAACACACATCTTTTTCTTGCGGGAATGAGCTCAGTTTCTAAAACCTTGATTAATCAAATATATGGATCAGGTCTTGCATAAAGATAGGATTCTAGTTACTTCTGGATAATAGTCTCAGAACAATTTTGGAAAATAGGAGCACTGGCAGGGGTAAGGAAAGCTTTGTAATAAGCCAGACATAGAGTTTAAAGTACTTCTCTTGTTCCTGTTATGGGTGAGTTTGCTTAACTGAAAGCAAACTCCATTTTTTATTAATAAAATAGGGATGATAATTGTTCCCTCATAGAATTGGGGACTAAGAAATTATGTCTAGGAAGTGAAATAATATAATAGCAATGCCAAACATATAGATCATGCTTTATAAGAGTTTCTTTTCTTCTACCATTTGCCTTAGCGATTATAAAGGGTGCTACTTAAAAGCATTTACCTTTTTCCTTAGTGATTAGATTAAAGGTCAAGAATGTAATTACTCTGAGACCAAAAGTAATTAGGATGAGAGTAAGCAAATGGATGTTGAGCAATGGAATTTTAAAATACATTCACAAGATACACCCTCAAAATCCAATGGGAACTGACAAAAATCTATTTTTTTCGCATCTGGCTTCAGTCTAATTATATTTTATATCTAAATTGAATGAGGATGTGTAAGAGAAGACACCTGCTTGTGTCTGTGCCTGAAAAATTATAGGATCCAAACATAAATTCTTTTAGCTTCAAATTTCGTATAGCTTTTAGTTGCCATCCAGAGCACCAGTTTCTACTTATCTTTGCTAGAAAACCTTCTATGATCAAAGTTTACTATGCTTCGAAGTAGCACATTGAGTTATTGGTCACCCTATATTAGAAAGCTCTTATGTTTTCTGCAGAAAACTACTTCCCCGAAGTTCTTTTTTTGATTCTAATTCTTCCTTTTAAAACCAAAAAATATTAACAAAATGATTTTCATATAAATAATCCAACATATGCACCCACCCCAAATCTTTTCTTTTCTAAGATAGAGCTTCAAAGTTTCTTCAGCCATTTGTGACTATATTTTTCTAATATTCTCACATTTTCAAGGTGTTCTTTCACCATACTCATTTATGAAATCCCTTATTGCCCCCAATAGGTTATCCAGCACTATATTTTTCCAAATGTGGTTGGGTTAGTTTGGTCTACAGCCACTTTTGGTTTTCTTGCATCTGGATTATATACCTATTGATAGTTTGATTCCAGTAATATTTTTAAAGAGTGGTCTCATAATCCTGTCATTTAATTTATTGATCTGATCATATAGTCAGCCATGCCACAGGGAACTTAAAAATCCAATTCATTTATTGTATTGTTTATTATATCAATAATATTATGAAAAGATAGATACAATGAAATAAGAGATCTAAAACTTTATGTCTACATCAGCAAATGTTCAGTAATCTGAGACCTTGCTTATATAAGCTTATGTACATTTATATAATTTTCATCATAACCTAGATCATTTTTCATATCCTGACTTTAAATTCTAATATGTTAACATTTTCCAAAGCTACTGCATTATTCCTTACAGTTTTACCTTAAAAATAGCTGTAGTTAGTTCCATGGTAAGATGTGCAATATTTAGTCAACCATCCAAGTTGATTGTTACATCATTGTATGTAAAATGTTTGCCTTGTAGGAGTTTAAATATAGTCCTTGGGATAGAATAATATTTGGAATTTAAATCAGAATTTTTTTATTTGGCAATGATAACTGCTTACTCCTGGCTATGTGCTCAGGGATCACTCCTGGCAAAATGATTGGGAACCATATGCAAAGCTGAGAAGCACAAAATCAAGATTCTGTGCTTCTTTATTTTAAATTTCCTCCTTTTTCATTTTCTTCTTGGTCCATATTTTGATGGAGCTATTTCTCCTTTGCTGTTAATATTTTTCAAAACAAATATAGCAGAGAGATAAGGCAATACTCTAAGATTTTATGTTTTTATATCTGCATTAATCTATACAGTATGTTCATAACTGCTATAGATGACAGCCTCTCTCTGTCAGGCAAAGCCATTCGACTATAGGGTTGTTAGAAATTCCTTCCCTACTCTTTCTTTACCTGCCAGCTAGGCCTGTAATTAATGGAGGCCACTTTTTCGAGTTCCTCGGGGCAGGCACTGTGTGGCTTTCACTTATGCCTTCCAACATCATCATGGACCACTCTAAGTGAATATTTTATTAGTAGAAGGAATGAAAGAATATAATTAAAGATAAGAGTTAACAATTTAAATAAGCCTGGGAGGGATACTACTTCATTCACACTAATGAGTAAATTACTGGTATTAGATATTTCCTGGGGCACAGGTTTTACTAAAAGGAAGTTGGGATGGGAAGCACTCCAGCACTGTTTAAGAGAAGATTGTGATCGACTTGGAGCACCTCAAGTAGGTACATTATAAATTTGCTTAGGGTCAACCTGTGACTTTATAAAGTTTCTTGATATTAAACAACCATAGAGACTTGGAACTTGTGAAACCTGTAGATTCTGTTCCCAAATAAATTCGGGACTTTGTGATCTTCAATAATTTCTGACTTAACTAACTTAAGTTGGTGCTACCAAAAAGCAATATAATATATTATAATATTATTATATTAATACCTATATATTTATATATATTATATATTATATTAATATCACATAGGATGACAATGGGAAATAGAAACATCTTTGTGGTACATGCATTGAGCTAATTTATTTTTAGTGAAAGAGTTGGCACGATTCAGATGGCAATCAATATTGTTCCTGGTGTTCCTACCTTCAGTCAGGGCCTGACAGGACTCTCTTCCTTTGAATTCTGAAAGTCTCTATCCCAGGAGCTTCTTTGTGCTGACTAAACAATTAGCTTTCAACAGTGTTGTTGGATTCTCTAAAAATTAAATGGAAAAGGAGGAAAAAGAACCCCATCTCTCAGGACCCCTCATTGTTTTTTTGACCCTATCTCTTGGAAGTGGATTACAGAGGATGAGAGAAAATGTCCTTCTCACATCTGTAACTCAAACTGAATCCAAAGTTCTCTGAGATTTAGTCTGAGAAGTTGTGCCATAAGAGCTTCCCCTGCCACACTTAATTTCCCTACTGATCTGTCAGCTTGACCAAATTCCTTTGGATCTAAGGATTATTCCTGGAGTACCTTATCTATAAATGTCCTTGCAGATGAATTCCTGAATATCCCCATTCCCCTGTAAAAGGGTAAGTTTACCATCACTGAGTGCAGTGCTTTTCATTTAAAACACAGCAGCCAGAACTCTTTGGATGTGACACACCAAATTACCAACCGAGATGTACACATTCATTTGATGTGTCACATGCTTCTTTTCCATATACTCCATGGCCTCTGCATTTGGATTGCATTTATTTGACTACCACCATTTCTTGGTGGAGACTTGCTTTTTCTTTTCTTCATTACCCTTTACAGTTTTTGTTAATCACATAGCTGTTCATTTCTTCTTCTATACACTCATGCTCTGTTGGGTTTTTACCCTTTCCCATTACTTGTGGTTTCTTTCTCATTTCATGTTCTTTTTTTATTAGTATATTCATTCATGTGCATACATGTACAAACATTTAGAACTTGTGTATACACATATATCAATATTCTCACAGCCTGTGCTATATATATATATATATCTTGTATATAATAAAATTGAGAATTAAATTAAACATTGTCAAGACTTAGAACTTTCCATCTTTGTAGCATTTGAAAGTGCTCTGAAGATTTTCTTCACAAGTTTTGTAAAAATCTCTATTGGTCCCTTTATTCTCCCTTAATTGAACTTACTTTCCCCTCAAGTGCTAATATTCAGCATAAGTAGAAAAAAATTACTGCTCATTTTTCTTCCATCCCCATTTTGCAATGATAGTATGCATTGCAGCAGCATTCTATGTTTTAATGAAATCTAAGGCATAGGCAGCAATATTGTGTGTTGAATAAGGTTTTATGGACTGTGCAGGAATGTAAGCAACCTTTTATTTGTAATGATGAGAAAGAGAGAAAAAGCAGGTGGTGAGGCAGTTTTATAGGATATTAGCTGTTGGAGAAAAGAGACACAAGTATTTCAGGCTTTAGAATTGTGGTTCTTTATTTGACATGGAACATGCTATATCATGTCCTCAAATATTATCAAGAGAGACCTTGAAATCTGGCACACACTTGAAAACAGAGCACAAGTTCCAGAATGCTCTGGCAAGTTCTAGAATGTTTTAGTGGGGTTGGACTTGGAACCATATATGATGGTGAATTCTCATTTTTCTTTAATTGTATAAAATGTATAAAGATTCTTTAAATGTATAAAGATATAAATTGTATGAATAAGAGGTAGTAGAACTGTCTCCTGTCTCTCAGAATATAAGAAAAGTGGATACATGAGTCTTGCCCTTTCAGCTGGGTCTGTTTCCCTGGATTGCTGGATTCCTTGGATTGCTGGAGTAAGGGGAACAGTTCAGGGCCATCTAAGTTCCTTCAAGGGGGTTAAATTGCCTTTGAAGGTCAGAAACATCTGGTCTCTTGCAAAGACCTTTTTATTAATTCACACAGCAACCTATAAAACATAGTTATTATCACCATATTATAGAGGGTAACTAATTTGTTCAAACTTTTAGTATATTTGACTTTTTTTATTCTAAAGAATCAAAGCTTTGCTGATTTTTCCTTTGGAAAAACTACTCACACTTTTTGCTGCCTTTCTGTGACACTGGAATTTCTTCATACTTACCCTGCTCCAGCCTCCTAACCATCCTCCTGTCAGCACCTGTTTCTGCTTCAATATATCTAAATAACACTACCACAGTTTAATATTAATTCATTGCAAAATACGGCTTGAATTGTAACATAAACAATTTGATGGTATCCCCAATCTTCAAGTCTCTAAGAAGAACCCAAACCTTCAGCGTAACATTGGAGATCTGCCATGGTATTTCCTCAACCTGTTCTTGTAGCCTTGATTTCCCTCACTTTGTGTGACATTCCAAGGGTTTTCTTCTTTGTGCCTTAAACAACACTTGCTCTCCACATTCACAGCTTTATTTACCATGTTTTCCCATCTAAAATTCCTCCCTGTTATCTATTCAGTTAAGATCTTACCTATTTGTGGAAAGTCACTCTTAGGGTCTCTACCAGCCCCCAGCTATTAATCCTACTGTGAGCTCTATAACGCCTCTTTCATTTCTCTTTAATAGTTACTTCACTTTTTATGGTTATTAACTTTTTATGAATTTCCCCATATTTCATGTTCTCCTGGTTATATAGGCAGCTTGGAGGCAAGAATCCTATTTTTTACTATTTGGGTGTAGCAAGATAATATCTTGAAATATTCATCTCTGTGCTTTGGTTTTCCTCTTGTCCTTGCAAGTGACTTTCTTCCTCTCAGGCAGAGACATCTACTTTGCCTTGGGGAGAAAACCAGAGCAAGAAAAAAAAATAGAGAAACTATTCAAGTTCCATATATCTTTTTTTCATTCCAAGACAGACTTTTTGAGGATAAAAAGAGGCTATGTAAAGATACTTCCTCAAAAAAGACATACAGATGGTTACAAGGCATATGAAAAAATGTTCACCATCACCTAATATCAGGCAAATGCAAATCAAAATGACAATGAGATGTCAGCTCAGACCAGTGAAAATAGCATATATATGTATAAATATATATTTATTATATATAATACATATTATATATGTATAATACATATTAATATATTATATATAATACATATTATATATATAAAGACAGAAAAACACTAGTACTGGGTGATTTGGGTGAAAAAGTAACCCTCATTCCTGTTGGTGGGATTATAATCTGATTCTGTTTCTATGGATAAAAGTGGAGGCTTCTAAAAAATTAAAAATTAGAATTTTTTTGGGTCTATCCCAAGAACATAAAAAACATGAAATTTCACACCTATGTTCATTATTTAACTATTTTCAATAGCCAGCATTTGTAAACAACTCAAGTGCCCAATAGAAGAGTAAATAAAGAAATTGTGGTTTATTTGTACATAATAGAATATTACTATTATAAGAAGAAATAAAATCTTGCAATTCGTTGTGACTTGGATGGAGGGTGTGATGTTAAGCAAAACAGGTCAGAGAAAGGACAAATACCAGATACAAATATCACTCTCATGTGGTGTATGGAGTATAAAAGGAAGGGAGAGACAATGGCCAGTAAAATAAAAAATTCTAGATCCTAAAACAGAAATTGAAGTTACCAGGGTGAATGCAGGATGAATGGAGTTGGCTATAAGTGAATTTAAAACAGTGGCTAAGGGTCATTGGCACTTTGGTGGCAGTGGAGATACGTTATATACATATATATATATATATGTATATATATTAGTGTTTACATTAATTTATAAATGTTTATATTAATATTATTTAAAGGCATGTTACTGCAATAAAATAATCTGAAATAGTGGGTAGAAAGAGCAAGACAATGAACTTGAAAGCTAATATCTTCCTGTCATGTGAAATGAAAGAGATATTCTAAGATGGGTGATACTGAGGAGGGCATGATTTTTGTCCACAAGTGTGCTCAGTGCAGTACTATAGAAAAGGAAGCAAACACCTCCATGGTCTGTTTGGGTGAAAGACAAGTCAGGCTCCTGGATTCTCTTGATGCTAACAAGAGAACAATGATGTTAACTGATGTTAATGCTGTTAACTGTTATTGTTAAATAATGCTAACAAGAATAAAGCCAACACCTGCGGAGATGACACCCTAATGGAATGTTTGAAGAATCCCAAGTACATCCCTGGAACAAAAATGATCTTTGTTGACCCAGAGAAGAAGAGCAAAAGGACAGAATGATAGCCTAACAATAAATACATAATAAATAAATAAAACTACTAAGTAATAGTTGGTATCACTTTATTTATTACATTATTATTTATTACCAAAATATTTATGTGTACCACATAAAAAAGATACCCATATCTTTTGCCAGAATTCAGATCATGAATGACTGATAGCATATTTCTGTTGGACAGTCCTGATTTAAATAAGATTGTCTTTAATTGACTATGATCCTCTTTTTGAATTTTTATAGTTCCAGGTTAACAAGTACAAATTACTGTTGCCCCCTTTTAAACGTATAATTGAATTTAATTGTTCACATTTACCTTTCTAAGAGATAGGGATTACTATCTCATATCTATGGGAGAATAGTTTTCTATTCAGATTTATATAACTGGCTATAATAATATGTCTAAATATTAAGGAAATCATTGTCTCCTAAAACAGAGGAAACCTCATCTGTATTTTAGTTTATGTTTATTAGCATGGTAAAGAAAAAAAAAGATAAGTTGGCAGTAATCCGTACATCTCTTTTAGTCTTAATTATTGGCAATTATTTAAAAATTTCCTCATCTAAAATGTTGTCTTTCACTTAATAAAAAGTATTTTAGGGGGCGGAGAGATAGCATGGAGGTAAGGCGTTGCCTTGTGTGTAGAAGGACGGTGGTTCGAATCCAGGCATCCCATAAGGTCCCCTGAGCCTGCCAGGAGCGATTTCTGAGCGTGGAGCCAGGAGTGACCCCTGAGCGCTGCTGGGTGTGAACCAAAAACAAAAACAAAAACAAACAAACAAAAAGGATTTTTGTGTAGTGCATGTATAATATAAAATAAAATAACACTTCATACATCTTTTAGGTAATCTTAAGGTTAGATGCATTTGTTATTTAGTCTGGTGAGTTAGAGCATCAAAATTTTCTTGTGAGTTTTTTTACAAAAATCAGACTATAAAGCATTTCAGAACTTTTTTCTTTTCTTTTCTTTTCTTTTTTTCTTTCTTTCTTTCTTTCTTTCTTTCTTTCTTTCTTTCTTTCTTTCTTTCTTTCTTTCTTTCTTTCTTTCTTTCTTTCTTTCTTTCTTT
>PVKC010027711.1:0-15655 GCA_004027635.1 Crocidura indochinensis | reverse complement strand
CTAGTTCAACCACTATGGAAAGCAATATGGAGATTCCTCCAAAATCTGGAAATTGAGCTCCCATTCGACCCAGCTATTCCACTTCTAGGGATATATCCTAAGAATACAAGAATACAATGCAAAAACCCCTTCCTCGCACCTATATTTATTGCAGCATTATTCATAATAGCCGGGCTCTGGAAACAACCAAGATGCCCTTCAACAGAAGAGTGGCTAAAGAAACTGTGGTACATATACACAATGGAATATTATGCAGCTGTCAGGAGAGATGAAGTCATGAAATTTTCATATACATGGATGTACATGGAATCTAGTATGCTGAGTGAAATAAGTCAGAGGGAGAGAGATAGATGCAGAATAGTTTCATACATCTATGGGTTTTAAGGAAAATATGTCATTTTTGTAACAATCCTCAGAATGAGGGAACTGAAAAGCCTGTATGGAGTACAGGTGGGGGTGGGTTGGGAGGGAGGGAGTTTTGGGGCACTGGTGGCGGGAAAATTGTATTAGTGAAGGGGGTGTTTAAAAAAGAAGTTAAAGAAAAAATCAAAAAAAAAAAGAAAAGAAAAGAAATAATAAGACCTCCATAGGATTTGATTAAAATGTCTGATATTTTGCCTCAGGAAATTTTATTAGTCAAAAATTCAGACCAGAATTACTTTTTGTTTGTAGACTCTTTATGCAAGGCAACATGTCATCATTCTTTCCGTTTCTAAGTGTATGTGATGCTGAATAATAAAGATGGTAAAATTAAAAGCAAAAATTACTACATCAAATTTCACTAAAGTTCTACTCTTTCAAGGTTTATAGTAAAATGAATGCAATTGGTTCCAATTCCATGAGACCTCCCCTTAGGTATAGTTTAGCCAATTAAGGTATTGAAGAGAGAGCAGGTCACTTAAAATAATGAGAAGCTTACTCAAATAATTTTAGTATAAACAATGATAATTTTAGTATAAATGATAATTTTAGTATAAACAAACTCTCCATGGTCAGGATATAATATGTGCTCTTAAACTTGTATGACAGGCCATAGGCAATTCAATTCCAAGCAGAAGATACAATCACATTCATGAGGAATGTTGCTTTTAACCCCAAGTATTAAAGTGACAAGGTGGTCTAGACAAGAGTTAATTTTAGGATTTTATTGTCCATTTCTGCCCTTTTAGTGAAGTGATCATATTATATATTTATTTGTTTGTTTTGGGTCACACCTGGAGATCTCCAAGAAACATATGCCTTGTTGAAAATCAATTTCAGTTCAGCTGGATCTGGGGATCCAGTTGGGTAAGTGATTGCAAGTAGTGCTCTACTTATTGAATGTTCTCTCTATTACAAATATTTTATCTTTTATTGTATCTCTCTAATTCCAATGACAAGATACAAGATTTCCTATCAGTTCATTCATTAAAAAAATCAAGTTTTTTCAAGTTTATGTTCTAAGTCAAATGAAGGTCTTTGTGACCTTTAAACTAAGCCTATGAAAATTCCCCCCAAACCATATTTATATTGATCATAATAACTCAGTTTGTGTTAATATATTCCTAGAAGTTTCAAATAAATTGTGCTGTTTTATTTAAGTTGTAAATTGGAGGCTTTATCAACTTTGAGGATGAAAAATATTATTAGCCAAAATGAAATTCACCTCTCATGGACAGTGTAGTTCTCAAATAAATATAATTATTTTTGCTTACAAAATTTAGAATGATTAATACATATTTAGGTATATTTAAATTCTGAGTTATACAAAGTATCTCTCAAGCATACATGCACATATGCATACAGAGAGAGATAAAAAGAGAGGAAGTTATTTTCTCTATTTCTGTATATGTGTTTGAAAAATTAGTGTATTATTTTTATGATATCCATTCCCCACCAGATTTTATTTTCTAGAATTTACTGACAGTAAGATTTGTTTAGAGTAGTAAAGTGTAAATTAAGAAATAAACTCAAGAAAAAAGAAACATTAAATTCTTACTATATATATATACACACTATTATATATAGTAAGAATTAAATGTTTCTTTATATATATAAATTGCAACAAATTTGTGTATATATATGTATATATATATTATATACATATATATACATATATATATATAAGTTGCAACAAATGGTAACAATGTTGGTTGTGCTTCTTAAGACCATAAAACACCAACTAAAGCTATTTTTCAAACTAAAATCTCAGAGCATAGAATCTGGAATTTCTTCAGGGACCACAGGAACATAGCATAGATGCCCTCCCTTGCATGATCATCAACTACCATAGTCTAGAATGGTCAGTTGAAGCTACATGTGTAATTCAGTACATCTGAATTAAAATAGGACTTCAGAGTTTTTCAATGTGGGTGTTAAACCCCCCTGGGGCTCTAGAACAATCCAGGCAAGAGTATTGCATTTGTTGCTATTGGGCTCACCTTCTCTTGTTTATTTGAAAGCCATTAAACTTCCTGAGTAGGACTGAACTTTTTCTCTCTTTTTTTCTTTTGTTTTCACTAAGAGTAGGCCATATAAGTTTAAGAAACACTAGGATAAATTTATACATAATTAATGTAAATGGGTTTTCATCTGAAATTTTTACCTGGACTTAAATGGCAATGTTGACAGTGAGTTTTTTAAATTACTACTTGAACTTGAAATACTCTTAAATTAGACACATCTAAATTGTCCAAAAATGCTACTTTGTATGTCACATCTTTGCTCTAGAACAGTGGTCCTCAAACATGGCCTGTGGGCCACATACTGTATTTGTTCCTATTTTGTTTTTTCACTTCAAAATAAGATATATTCAGTGTGCATAGGAATTTATTCGTAGTTTTTGTTTTTACTATAATCCGGCCTTCAAAGATCTGAGGAACAGTGAACTGGCCCCTTGTTTAAAAAGTTTGAGGACCCCTGCAGGATCCTTTAAAAGTAGATCAGGAGTGAGAAAATTGTAATACAGCTGGTATGTACTCTAGCATGTACAGTTTGCACCACTATAGTTTCCTGTGTGTGAGATGATATTTCACTGTTACTTTGATTTGTATCTCTCTGAATATCAGTAATGTAAAGCATTTTTTCATGTGGTTTTTGTCTATATGTATTTCTTCCTTGAAGAAATGTCTCTTCTTTCTTCATATTCGTATAGGGTTAGATTGTTTTTTCTAAGAATAGTACCTTATTGGGGGGGGGAGAATAGTACCTTATATATATCATATATATATATATGATATATATATATATATGATATATATAATATAACACTTATCTACCTCTTTCTTCAAATCTCAGCACATTTTAGATCTTAGATATTAACCCTTTATCAGAAGGGTATTTAATGAATAGTTTCTTCCATTCAATGGGTAACCTTTTTTATCCTAGTCACTTTTAGTTTGTAGAAGCTTCTCAGTTTTGTGTAGTCCCTTTTCTTGATCTTTGCTTGCTTTTGATTGCCAGTAGGGTTTTTTTCCTTGAAAATGTCTTTAGCTCCAGTATCATGAAGCTTTCTGCCTATGTTGTTTTCTATGAACCTTATTGCTTCATACCTGATATCAAGGTCTTTAATCCATTTTGATTTGTCCTTTGTGCAAGGCTTAAATAAAGGTTTGAGTCTGTTCTTTTTTTTATGTGGCTGACAATTTTTTCCCAACACTTGTTGTAGATACTTTCCTTGCTCCACTTTTTATTTCTTGTCCTTTTATCAAAAATCAATTGTTTTTATTACTGGGTGTTTCAGAATATTCAAATCTATTCCATTGATTTGAGGGTCTGTCTTTATTCCAGTGCCATTTCTTTTTAATGACTATTGTTTTATAGTATGGTTTAACGTTGAATAAAGTGATTCTTCCCATTCCCCCCACCCAAAAGTATTTCTTTATTTGTGGACATGTTGTCTTCCAAATGATATTCAGGATTATTGAATGGCTTTGCATATATTGAGATAATTTCTTCAATTAACACCTTGTTGAATTTTTCATAAATTGGTGCTGGACTTCAACTTAATGTCTTAAAGCAAACTGTAGGATTCAATTTCTGATTCATTTTGCCATTCTGTTTCTTTATTTTTTTATTTTTTATGTTTGGGCTAGGCCCAGTGATACTCAGGGGATACTACTGGCTATGTACTCAGAAATTGAACGTGGCTTGGGGGGCCATATGGGTCGCCTGGGGATCGAACCATGGTCCCTCCTAGGTTAGCTGCATGCAAAGCCAATACCCTACTGCTGCGTCACCACTCCAGTCTTAGCCATTCTGTTTCTTTTAACTGTACACTTAATCCATTTTCTTTGAGAGAGATGATTGTCATGGGATGCCATGCCATCTCTTTTAGAAGTTTGATCTTTTTCTTGGTCTGCTTGCCTTAAATTAAACTCTTCAAGCCATTTTAAATGTATGCTTTGAGTCTGTAAAGTTCCTAAGCAATTTTTTATCTATGAAAAATTGTATCCTTCGTTCAAACCTGTATGAAAGTCTGACTGGATGAAGCATTCTTTGAAAGGTATTTATTTCAATATGTTTTTTACTTTATCCCAGAACCATCTCAGGGCTGAGAGGGTGGGAACTGTCTCAGGGCTGAGAGCATGGCTTGTGATAAATCTGTAAATCTTAAGAATACTTCTTTGTAATTTACACTTTTTCTTGCTCCTTTCAATATTTTATACCTAAATATGGTTTTCATCATTGTTATTAGGATATGCCTTGGGGTGCTTTTATTTGGGACCCTATGGTCATGCATGATATATATGGATGCAATCTTCAGTTCTGGGAAACTCTCAGTAATGATGTATTTGTTGTTTTTTCTTCTTAGGAGTTTTCCTCTTGACATTCTGGGACACCAATGATTCTTCTGTTGTACTTTTAAATTTATCTCAAATGTTTATTGTGTCTGTTTGCTTATTTTGAATGATCCCCCCATCTTTAGTTTATTTTAAAACTCTTTTCCAAATATTTCTGTTGTATGGAGGTGTGATGCAATTCATCTCCATCTCACTGATTCAATCTTCATTAGCTATTACTATGTCGGTGATGGCTGCTATTGAGACTTCTTTTTTCAGCAGCTATGTTTTTATGCCTGTTATTTCTGATGTGTTCTAACTTCTACTTTCATATTATTTTCATTCTCCTTGGCTTTTCATTACATTTATTCCATGATTACTTTGAGTTCTTTGAATTTCTTCAACATTTTATTTCTAAAGTCCTTATCAGAGTGACTTTATAGATGCTGCTGTTTATTAATTAGATCCTCAGAACAAAATCTGCATTTACTAAGTAAAGCAGCGTGGTGCTCTGTGTTGTCTTTCCATCATGACCTTTGAAGGGTGGAGGTATTTTTTTGTTTTGTTGTGGGACTCCATGCCTAAAAGAAATGTGCAGAGAGGCCAGCACCCTCTTGGTGCTCTAATCTGAGTTTACTATGGCCCTGGTGATTTAAAAAACTACTCAGCACACTGCAAATGCTGGACTACGGTCTTGCCGTGTCAAGGCCAAGCTTTTATCTTTGGACATGAACCTTATAGTTGGAGATAAAAATTGTCCTGAAGGCTGCCTGGGTTACTCAGGAATGGTGCCCAGGGCCAAAACAACTCTGATCAACTGAAGAATTCCCTGACTTCACTGTCACTGTTGTCTGTAGACTGCTGACTCTGAGCTTCACTCTTGCTGCCTGTATGGCCAATTACAGGCCTTCATACTTCATTTAGCCTTACCTCTGCTCACACTCTTGCTGCTAATGTCTGCATCAGGCTATTAGCATGATATATAATGATATATGATATCATGCTAATGATATTATATATGCCACACACGTGTTTTCTTCCATGTTATACAGTTCACAACTCTTTCCTGGCTTGAATCAATATGACTCTCATTGCCAGACTACTAATTTTGGGAACATTGTTGTGAAGATATTCCAGTACTGCTAAAGGCACCACCTACCATTGGAGGAAGGGATGTTATTGTTGTCGTTTGTTGTATTTTTGGGCCACAACCAGTGATCAATTTCTTGTTATGTGCTCAGAAATTGCTCTTGGCTAAGAGGACAATCTGGGACTTCAGTGATAGAACCAAGGTTCATCCTGGGTCAGCGGCTTGCAAGGCAAACACCCTACTGTTGTTCTATTTCTCCAACCCTGTTCTTTATTGTTTTGTTGTTTTTGTTTGTTTGTTTTTTAGTGATCTCCCTTGGAGCTTGATTGTAGAACTGATGACTGTTTCTTGATGCTTTTCCTGGAATTCAGGACTCTGTTGCTGGCTCTAGGGGTTGGTGAAATTCAAAATTGTGGTCATGCAGGAACAAGCTGTTGGGTGTAACAGATGCTGGCTTCTCTTCACCATTTATTTTGATGTTAGGGCTGTGTAAGATCACCAAGAAAAAGAATGGTTGGTGCAATGGCTGGTCAGATATAGGTGCTACCAAATGTCTTTTGAAATGCTATTCCTTCTTGGGCTGTATGTCTCTTTTGAAGTGAAATTCAATAACCTTGAATTTAGGACCTAGCCTCATACCAAAGGGGCTAAAGATGTCAATCAGTTGCAGAAAAATTGCCTTACATAATTGAGTTTCTGGGTTTCTTTAATACTAGGTGTCATTAGAAATATGGTGGCTATTCTATTCTAAACTATGTGACATTGTGCCAACCTCTAGCTAGTCACATTGACTTATTTTACCTAGGGTAGCCTCATACTAGTAATACACTGGGCAATCAAACTCTTTACTCACTCTTCGGTGCACATCAGTATTACTTTTAATTAAAAAAGAAAGCAAAATTATAGGGCTTATGAAGAAAGTATCTTTGAAGCTAACTTTCTGACATCACCTCTTCTGAGCAATCTTGGTTATATGCATGGTTGTAATAGTGATTATCTGAAACCATCTGCTCTAATACTTCACTTTGTCTGGTCAATAGAATCATGTCTCGGGGCCAGGGAGATAGCATGGAGGCAAAGTGTTTGCCTTTCATGCAAAAGGTCATCGGTTCAAATCCTGCTGTCCCATATGGTCCCCCGTGCCTGCCAGGAGCAATTTCTGAGCATGGAGCCAGGAGTAACCCCTGAGCACTGCCGGGTGTGACCCCAAAACCACAAAAAAAAATTATGTCTCATTTCTTAGATCAATTTCTCATTAACCTTTTAAACCTCACCTTTAAGAGTGAAAAATCCCAGTCAAGTTCCAAAATCTAGTTGATTAAGATAAAAAATTAATTTCTTCTGGTAGTTGTTAGTTTTTGAGGAATTAAAAATAAAGAAGTTATCTCTCATAGCTTATAGATAAAAATGTATGCATAAGTCAGAATCAATGGCCTGTATATTAAACACATATATAATATAACCCCAATTGAAGGCTATAGGCCTAAAAATACAGAATGAAAAAGTAGAAAGTCTAATCAGGCCATCAGAAGCAAGAAAATTGGAACAATAATGAAAAACATCTCTATGAATAAAAGTCCAGGACCAGATGGGTTTAGAATTAAGTTTGATCAAACATTCAGAGAATTACTGCCATTTGGTTCCATAACCTCCTCCAAAATATCAAAGAGAAGAGAACCCTTCCTATTACCTTCTATTCAATTAACATTATGATGATTCTGAGAGCTGATAAAGATACTACCAAGAAAGAAAACTATAGACCAATCTCACTAATTATCATTGATGCAAAACTCCTCAATAAAATCTTAGCAAGCCAAATCTAACAGCATATTAAAAAGACTATACATCATGACAAATTGAGTTTTGTTCATGGGATATAAATATGGCTCAATATATGAAAGTAACTTTACACCATACACAACATTAGTATAAGGAAAGATAAAATCAAAAAACCAGATCAATCAATGCAGAGAATGCATTTGACAAGATCTAATACATATTCATGCTTAAAACCCTTAGCAATATATGTGTGGAAAAACTTTGGTCAAGAGAACAATTTCAATCTCTAATAAACCCATAACTAACATGTTTTTAATGGACATGCTGATATACATTTAAGATACTAAAGAGTTCACATTTCATTACGAGCAGTATATTCAATTGGTAAAAATTAAAAGCTTTTCCCATTAGATCTGGAAGACACAAGACAAAACAAAATGAGACAAGATTTCATAAGACAAGGCTGCCCCCTCTTGTCACTTCTATTCAATAATGTACTGGAACTACTTGCCATAGCTCTTAGGTAAGAAAATGACAGCAAATACATTCAAAGGGGAAAGGAAGAAGCGAAGTCCTTCGTTATTTGCAGATGGCATGATATTCTATATAGAAAATTCTAATAATTCCACAAAAAACTTCTAGAAACAACAGGCTAGTAAAGTGGCAGGCTACAAATTTAATATTTAAAAATCCATGACTTTCCTACACATAAATATTTAAAGAGAAGAAAAAGTTATTTTAAAAAATTCCATTCACAATTGTGCCTCAGAAAATCAGATAACTTGGAGTCAACTTCACAATTAAATTTTAATACTATCCTTCACTGTATAGTTGCATCATTTGATTGGTCTAGTCTATCCTTTCCTCCCAAATTGACCTTTAATCACAATTTTTTTCAGTATAATAATATTTTTTCATTTGTTAACTCTTTTTCATATTTGGGTTTATGAGTGAAGTCATGAAATCTATCTTTCTCCACCACCTGATTTATATTTTTCAGTCTAGTACTACTATTGTCTATGCTCATTCATGTTGATGCACAGGGAGTGTTTGATGTAATTCAATAACTGAGTAGTATTTTATAGTGCATGCTATATAATACTTATCACATTAAATGTTGATTGGTACTTAGATTGTTTCTAATGCTTTGCAATTATAAATGGACAGTGTATGAGGGTGCATAGACCTTCATCAAATTGTGTTTGGTTTTTCTTGCTAGATGTCCAGCAACTTCTTTTGAATTTTTAGAGGGAAATTATATTAGACAGATGTTGTTTGCTTTTTCCTTTTTATACTTTATTTTATATTTAGGTTTGTGTGTTTTGGGTCACACCCAACAGCGCTAAAGGGTTACTCCTGGCTCCATGCTTAGAAATCACATTCTCAAAACAATCAAGCTCTCTAAGACCTATTCTACAGTACAACACAAAAGGTTTTTTTTTCCAGAATTTACTAAATAATGTTGTAATGAGAACTGTAAAAAATGTCTACACCATGGACTATCATATTATGTGTCTAGAGCATCCAGGTTCCTATTCTGTGAGCATCTAAGAAGAAAAATATTAGGGTCTGATTGAAAAATTACTTAAATTAAAAATAGGATGCCAAAACTTTTTCATGGATGAGCAATGTAGCAAGAGTCTATAGCACAGAGATACCTTCCTCAAAAATATCTGTTGGACAGAAACATTAGTTTACTTTATGAGGAATAATTGCATTGAAAATGATTAAGACATTGACTATATTCTAGTACATTTTAGTGAACACTGCAATAAATTTAATAGTATAGAGCACTATAATGCACATCTAGGCATTCAACCTTTTACCCCAAAGGCCTCTGTGAACAAACTCATTAGAAAGATATTGTAGGGGCCGGGCGGTGGCGCTGGAGATAAGGTGCCTGCGCTAACCTCGGACAGACCGAGGTTCGATCCCCCGGATCCCCATATGGTTTCCCGTGCCTGCCAGGAGCGACTTCTGAGCGAATAGCCAGGAGTAACCCCTGAGCATCACCAGGTGTGACCCCAAAAAAACCAAAAAAAAAAAAAGAAAGATACTGTAAACATATTAAAGTTAGTCACTAAAATTATTTTGGTGAGAACTTAAATGAGAGTCCATGGCATCCAAACCCATTTTGAAAAATTTTTCTGTGGGTTAAAACAGTCGAACTGTTATTATTACAGTTATAAAAGGAAGTTAATTGAAAACTTGCTTTAATCTAAACAGAGGGAATCTATTGTTGCATGACTCTTTGAGGTATAAAAATGAATATAAGCTGCTGAAGAGTTCACAGATAAGGTGAGGATTTCTGAAACGTTGTGATCATTGGGTGTGGCAAAAAATATAATTTTTTTATTAAGTTACTGTTTCATAATTAGGCAAAATTCATCATTTTTGTAAACATTTCATTACAAAAAAATTTAAATCTACATGGGAATGGAAACAAGTTCACAGTGTTGCCCACATACTTGTCACACAGATTGTATAATTAAAATGTTTGTTATCGGGGCCGGGCGGTGGCACTGGAGGTAAGGTGCCTGCCTTGCCTGCGCTAACCTAGGACAGACTGCGGTTTGATCCCCTGGTTCCCCATATGGTCCTCCGTGCCTGCCAGGAGCGACTTCTGAGCGAATAGTCAGGAATAACCCCTGAGCGTCACTGGGTGTGGCCCCAAAACAAAACAAAACAAAAACAAACAAAAAAATTAAAGAAAAATGTTTGTTATCTTTTTTTTTTTTTTTTTGGTTTTTGGGCCACACCCAGTGACGTTCAGGGTTTACTCCTGGCTATGCGCTCATAAGTCGCTCCTGGCTTGGAGGGTCCTAGGCCAGCGCACCTTACCTCTAGCGCCACCGCCCAGCCCCCAAATGTTTGCTATCTTTGCTATGTCATGTCTTACCATCTTCCTATCAATTAATCAGTAAAAGTAGAACTCTTAAATTCAGATCAAATCTCACTAAAAGTATATTTTCAGCAGTACTTAGTATTCAAAGACTTAGTAATATTTATGATCTTATAGAAAAGATTAAACTAAATATCAGTTGTTTCAAACACGTGTAATCTTTCTACCATATAAATATGAATTTACTTTCCTTGGGAATATATTACATTATTCAATAGGTTATTTAAAAGTTATTTATAAAATTCTTTTATCAAACATTAGCTATAGTCTTCATTTCTCACATCTCCTCTCCTAAATATGTTTTACTACTTTAGAGACATATAAGTTTATGGTATAATTGCCTTTAATTTCCAAATATTCTTGTTATTAGAAAATGCTGAGTCTTGCTGAAAAGAGTTTTGTGGTATTTTTTATCATTTCAAAATGAGATTTCTTTTTGCTTTAATTTGAAACTAATGAATTCTTGAAGATTATGATAGTTTTGACATTTAATAATAGTCTTGTGGTCCCTGAAGTGAAAGAATCATAAAAAACTAAATTGTCATATTAGAGGTATTCATTTTTTCAGTTCTCATAAGAGTTTTTATTTTTCTTGCTGATATGGAAATCACACTTACAAAACTAGTTGTAAATATTCACAATAATCATTCTTAATTCAAATTCTATATAATACATATACTTATAGTCTCTGAAAATGTTTGTAAGTCCATTTTTGTCAAAAATTTAAATTTCAATGACCACTTATTACATATGTTTTCATAAACATAAACTTGCCATTATAAAATGGAGACTGTCACTGGAAGCAGAATGACTTAATATATGCAAAAATCATAAACATTACAATGTGGTAGAAAATGCTTATTACTTAGAAGGGCAGATTGGCTTGGGTTCCCCAATCCCCAAATACTACAGGAATAATTCCCTGAACACTGAGCTAATATTAGTCCCTGATTCCTGCTAGTATGACTGTCAAACCAAAATATATATATATATATATATATATATGATAGTCAGTAAATACTCTATAAATATTCATCACATAGAATAGAAATACATATTCAGAAATATACATCAGAAATTACTATTAAAATTGCATTAAATTCTGTTAAAAATAGCACTTATACTTTTATTAGAAATTTTCAATAGGATTAGGGCTGGAGCAGTGGTGCAAGTGGTAAGACCTCTCCTTGCTCACGCTAGCTTAGGACAGACGTGAGTTTGATCCCCCAGTGTCCCATGTGGTCCTACAAGCTAGGAGTGATTTCTGAGCTGTATAGCCAGGAGTAAACCCTGAACATCACAGAGTGCGGGTGAAAAAAACAGAAACAAGAAGCAAACAAACAAAAAAAAATGAAATTTTCAATAAGAAGACTAAGACTAAAGAATAATGCATACTTAACCATTGTAAGAAGGCATTCATCAAAAAATAAGCACTCAAATACAAAAGGAATTTTATGGTTTCCAATACAGTCAAGATTCCTTAATATAAAAATTAATGGAAAAAGAAACAACAAAAAAGCAAGAGTAGGAAATACATTTTTTAAAAAGCAATGTATAAATATAAGGTATATTACTTACATGAAATATTAATAGGAATGTAAAATTTATATTATGTATAATAACAATTTAGGAACAACTTTATAGGGATGAATTTTTGATATGTGAATTTTAATAATGTAATAGATATGTTACACATCTATTTTTTTAATTTTCCCAAGTGAGAAATAAGGTCATTTAGAAAATATAGAGAGCAATTAAAAATTTTACGCACTTAAGATACAAATTTAGATGAAGAGAATTTTTATTATTCAATTTGAAAATGAATATTTTATTGATAACTGGGAAAATAATCATGCTTTACAGAGAAGCAGAACACTATATGAATTTGAGTTTACATATTTGTTTAAAGTAAGTATTGATTTTGTGTCTGATTTTCAATTTTATTGAAAAGAATGGCACCCAGAGTAACAACAACCAAGAAAGGTTAAAAAAAGAAAAAAGAAAAAAAAAACTTTTTGTTGCTGAACTGATTATAGCCAGTAGGTCCCTCCCTGCCACACCTTGAGAACCCCCAATTGTGTCTTTCAAATAAAACAGATATAAATTAAATTTTACAAATACAAAAAATAGGGGCCAGGACAGTAACGCAAGCAGTAAGGAGTCTTGCTTTGTCCATGCTAGTCTAGGACAGACTGCGGTTCGATCCCACGGAGTCCCATATGGTCCCTTAAGCCAGGAGCGATTTCTGCACATATAGCCAAGAGTAACCCTTGAGCATCACCGGGTGTGAGCAAAAAACTAAAAATAAATAAATAATCTTCTTACACAAATCAATGGTTCTCTTAAGATGGCATGCTGCCTGATTTGAGCATCGCTTTTTTCTATCATTTTTGGAATTTAAATTTGCAGGTGTCCTGTTTCTGGAAAAACAATTTTCAAGTTTTTGATCATGCTCTGTCATTCATCATCTATCTTGCCTTTGTTATCTTTCTTTAAGAGCCCAACTTTTTGCATTTCCTCAGTCACATCTTTGGTAATTTTATACTCAGTCCATTTTGTTGCTGCTGTTGTTGCTAATATTTTTAGTGGGGCCACATCTGGTGACACTCAGGGGCTGCTACTGGATATGTGCTCAGAAATTGCTCCTGGCTTGGGGGACAATATGGGATGCTGGGGAATTGAACTTCAGTCTTTCCTGGGTCAGCAGTATGCAAGTCAAACACCCTACCACTGTGCCATTGATCCTGCCCACCCCACCAGTGCATTTCTTAGCCTATATAAATTCCTTCTTTATGACCTTGGACATGTGATTACTCCAAACAGTGTGAAACAAAAATACTTCATCACATAATTAAGCTTCTTCCTTCTCCAAGAAAAAATTGTCCATTTGAATGACAAGTCTTTTGAAATTAACGTCCTTTATCTGAATTCTAGAGAAAAAAATTTTTTGATTTTCTGTTCTCTTAATTATTCCCTAGATGACATTAGCACTATTCACAGACACCTAGATTTCATTAGATATAATCAACACAGTAAGGCCTTAGTTGAGTTTAAGAACAGCATTGGTGATATCTCTTACTAAATTTTTCTGTGAATAAACTGCTCCTTTTTTAAGTTATCATTGTGTTTTTAGATAATGTTCCATAAATATTTAGAAATTCATCCTAAGTTTGAATAGGTCAACAGAAATGACTAGAAACTTAACATGTTTCCTTTTTTCTTTGCCACCTATATATAAGTGTATACTTACTTATATAAATGCGTATATAAGTATATTCACATATTTATAAGTATATATAATATATTCTTACTATATAAATAAAAATTAAATAAAATATGGGGCTGGAGCGATGGTGCAAGCGGTAAGGCATCTTCCTTGCCTACGTTAGCATAGGACGGACTGTGGTTCTATCCTCCTGTGTCCCATATGGTCCCCCAAGCCAGGAGCGATTACACCTGAGAGTCACCTGGTGTAACTAAAAAACAAAAAAAAATGCAAAATATGACTTTGTTGCCTTTTACATTTTGCCTTAAAGACATTGACTCTGTATTATCTTCTTTCATCTATACGGATGTGTTAATCTATGGTTTTGAATAAACACCAAGGTCCACTTGGCCTTTTAGCAGAGTGATCACCTCTCATTTTTTGTTTGTTATGCTTTTATTTATGGGTCATAATCAATGGTGTTCAGGGTTTAAGTCCAGTCTTTGGGCTCAAAAATCACTCTTGGTAGTGCTCAGGGGAACCTTGTGGAATGTTGAGAATTTAACCCAAATCAAGTGTCTCACCTACTCAACTATTTTCTCAATTCCTATATTAGTGCTTAAAAGACATTACGAAAGAGCCAGAGAGATAGTACAGCAGTATGGTGTTTTGCCTTGCATACAGCAGATCCAGTATAAAGTATGGTTTGAATCCCGGCATCCGCATCCTCTATGATCTCCTGAGCCTGCTAGGAGTGATTTCTAAACAGAGCCTGAGCACAACTGGGTGTGACCCAACAAAGCAAAACAAAACAAAAAAAAAAGTAAGACACATTATGAAGTAGTGTTTACATACAAGATTTTTGTTGTTGTAAATGGTGCTTTTTTTTTTTCTGTATTGGGTTTTGGTTTTCTGGGGGTATTTTTTATTTTTTATTTTTGACTTTCCTCTATAGCTCAATGCTCTTGCTTTCAGTTGTAGATGAGACAGAATATGCCTCAGGGGATAAGAACTCTGATAGGTTTTAATGTTCAATATGGATCCCACTTATTTGCAGACTTTTGTTTTCTTTCCTATGAAGGACTTATTTTTTCTTTTTCTTCTCTTCTCTTTTTCATGGTAGTTTTTTAGGGAACAACCCATCCCCCACATGATCACTTTTTTATGCAGAAAAATGGAGAGGAAGAGTTGGTGGAAAGCACAGTGTCAATTTCCTGAAATCTCTTAAAGCCACAAAGAGTTATCTAACAGAACAATGGTGGAGGGATGAGGCAAAGACCCTCTTACTTAAGGTGAAACTACTTTTTAAGGGATGATGAAGAGAAACAATAAAATGAGAGAGTTCTCATAGAAAACTAACTTGGACAGAAAATCATTGGTGTGAAAAAGACAAAGTTGATGCCACTTCCCTACTCCACCTTCCATCTCCTCCAATTACCATGAAATCATCACTCTTGCAAACGCACACGTTTGCTAGTTAAATTGCCCTAACCAGTGGTCTGCAACCTTTTTTTTTTTCAACTTAGCCAAATCTCGCCAAAACCACGATTGAAATTTATTTTGAGAGCCATACAGGGCGCGTACTGACAGAGGCTAGGAGTAGAGCGGTTGTCTGGCACACAGAAGAACCAAATTTAAAGTGTAAAGAGGAGTAACCCCTGAGAGTCACAGGGTATGGCCCCAACCCCCCCAAAAAAAGTGTAAAGAGCCACATGAGGCTTGCAAGCCGCAGGTTACCGACCACTGCCCTAACCCAAGAGAAAACAAGAATCATAATTTCCCAGAGCATTGCCCATCCAGGTGAAGAAAGTGTGTGTGTGTGTGTGTGTGCGCGTGCGCGTGCGCGTGTGCGTGTGCGTGTGTGTGTGTGTGTGTGTGTGTGTGTGTGTGTGTGTGTGTGTCGGCACTCAGGGTTTACT
>PVKC010027710.1:0-15653 GCA_004027635.1 Crocidura indochinensis | reverse complement strand
CTTGAGAACAGAGAAGAACTTTATATTAAAAGTATGATATTTTGTCATAAGTTTTGTTCATCAGCCCTGTTACAACTTATATGGTATACAGATCATTTTTTATGAAGGATAATGTAGAATTGAGTCAACCAAAAATCCAATTAATAAACAACTATTAGATAAATTCTGATATATCAACTTATATGAAAATATTAGTTATTAAAATATATGGTTATAATAGACAAAATAATGTCATCATAATATTGGAAACACAAATAAGCTAGAAAGTAATATTTTGATCATGGATATCTACAACTATGGAAAACATATTTATAGGAAATGGAAAATTAGTATCTTTATTGCAAAGTCATAATTATTAAGAACTATTTTGCTTGGAATACTATTACTTGTGCCTCATATAATGCACTGAGTAGGATAAATATTTCATTATTACAATAATAATTGATTATAGAGAAACATCAAAACCAATAATGAAAATATCAAAAATAATAACTGGCAATACATTTTCAAAAATATAAAATTTACAAAAGGAAAAGATTATTAATTCCTTACTTCAGATTAAGGAGACATAAAAATAAAAGTAATGTAATAGATGCTATTGACTTGAGTATAAATTTTCTAACTTCAAGGACATTTTACGGAGTGATTAAATCTTAAGTCCATTTCTACACATGACAACCTTTCATGTAAACTCATCAAATAAATATTTTCATACTAAAATTAAGTGTCTGGAAATAACATAAAGATGCAATTTACATTTTAGTATTTTTATTATAAAACTAGTTTTAAAATATATAGTTTAACTTTGTTACAATAATGCTTAACTTACTGCACACTTACTAAACACCACAACCATCATTGTTGCCATGATTCTCCACCACTGTCATTATTTGTGTTCCAATATTTATTTTTAACTTATTAAATGAGATGAATAGTGTATATACATATATATGTATTTTTTTTAATTTGGGGTTACATCCAGCAATGTTCAGGACTTACTTTAGGTTCTGTGAACAGGGATCACTCCTTGTAAGACTCAGGGGAACAGGGGAATAGGGGATATATTCTGATGGACTATTTGCAAAGCAAGTGACCTACTTGCTGTACTCTATCTCCAACCCCTTTATTAATAATTTATTTAAATTTTGTTTATTGTCTTTGTGATACTTCATAACTGAATTTTGTTGAAATTAAGTATCTCTGTGTTGTTTTACATTTTCTAAACATTTTAAAATGTTAGAAAAATTATACGTTTCCTGGAAAAATAAAAAATGGTAGTTTAACAGCAACAAATGATCAGATTTTGCATTGTCCTTTTACTAAGAGATACTAAATTTGTAAAATATAAAGTGTATGATGGCCATGAGGTATGTTCTTATTGTTAATAGTACTAGAATTTAATATTTTCTTTTTGCTTGATCAGAAAAATCTATTTAGAATCATTAAAACCAAAGCAAAAAAAACAATAGCGGCAGTAAAGACTACAAAAACAAGAAAATTATAATTAGTATGTTATAAGTAGTTAGAAGAGAACAAGAATTATTGTTTGTAACTGTCTTACTGGAATTAATTTTTCAGTATGTTTGTTTTGCAACTCAATTCAGTAATTAGTTTTTTATAATAAACAATGTAGCTGCTTTTTTATATTTCATATGACAGCTGAACTCATTTCTACTTTTCCAAATAAAAAATCTAATGGTTTAGAATTAGATTTTAATAAAGATGCCATTTGGCCCTGGTGGCTATAATTTGAGCTCCACTATAACAAACAAAATTCAGTTTTAGCACCTTGCTTAAAAAAATGGTTTCATGTATTGCTTTACTCTGTTTTAACTCTAATTTCAGAAAAGATGTCTTCAATCTCCGGAGTGACAATTGTCACAGCCGTGATTGTTTCTCTGCTTGTAATGACAGATTTAATTTAAAACTGCACCTTCTTCTCTCTAAGATTATCTGGAGACCAACTTAGGATCACGTTTGGAACTAAGAGATGGTCATGGTTTAGAGTGAAGATAATTTGGTCTCCACAGGAATTCAAATTCGGATTTGGGCCTCACTGTGCTCTAATCAATGAAACTAATGAACTACACACATGCTAAGTTTATTTACTCAGAAGCCTTGGGTTGTTCTAGAGACAGAGCCAAATATTGTAAGTAGTAATCAAGTTTTCCTTGTTGCTCAGACTTGATCATTAGAAAATCATGTCTATTCCTGTCCACATTTGAAAACAAAATCTTTGACTTTGTATGAATGCCAATGAATCAAACTGTATTGTTCTTTTTCCTGATAAGTTTTAATTAACACTATTTTTCAGAAGCTATATTGAGAAAAGATAAGTAAAAATTATAGAAAAATTAATTCATATTATCTAACAATAATCCAAAGGTATCACTTTGAGTCATTTATAATGAAGAAGTAAGACTGCAAAATTTTTGTTCAATTTTTTTGACCACTTTGCATGATAAACACAAATGATCCCTACATATTATATAACATTAACATTTTTTTCAGTATGAAACATAAATTTAAAGAAAACAAAAATACATCCCATAGAATTTTCACTTCCATGACTTATATTACATAAATATGCAATAGTTAAAAACTTTTATTATTAATACTATTAACATATCATTCTATATTTTAAAACATAAGATACTACATCACTTCTTGGGGAGCATTCCTATACTGTAATCAATATTCTTTTTTGTTTGTTTGTTTTTGGGTCACACCCGGCAGTGTTCAGGAGTTACTCCTGGCTCTATGCTCAGAAATTGCTCCTGGCAGGCACGGGGGATCATATGGGGCACCGGGATTCGAACTGATGACCTTTTGCATGAAAGGCAAACGCCCTACCTCCATGCTATCTCCTGGGCCCCTGTAATCAATATTCAAATGGCATTTTATTATAGTCACTAGAAGATTGTAAGTGTGGAAGTGACTAAGGGGAGATTGCAAGAGGAAAAGATGGAATACGTTTGTTCAATGTATATAATGCAATCTCATTTATATTATTGGTAGTGTTTGGGGAGAAGAAAAACTCTGGACAAAAGGCAAAAGAATTTATGAACATTCCAGTTATATCCAAACATGGAATAATTTTATTTGAAGGAGGATAAAGAGACATTCCATAAGAATAGTGGACAGCTGGGAAGCAGACCACACCAGTGAACATAAAGTGGCAGTTAATTTTAACTTTTTTTCCTGTTTTGAATTTATTTATTGGACCACACTCAGCAGTGATTAGGAGGGGAGCAACTCCCTACTTAGGCTTGTGATTGCTCTAGGTACTGCACTATAAACACAACACAGAAAAGAAGCATCCAGAAAGATCAAGACTGATGCCTGGAATAAAAGAATTTTAAAATTATTAAAATACTATAACAAACAGTATTTAATATAAATATATTCATATTCATATATATTTATATAGAATGCTACATTATTGATTAAGGAGAAAGTTACATAATTATGAGCATATATTTAACGATTAATTTTTAATTATTTATTAAAGCATAATGATAGCCAACACAATTGTAGGGCTTTACTCATACTTTAATTTTTTTACATGTACTTTAATTTAATATCCATCAATCTCATTGAAGTTGGTAGTACTTTATTCACATTTTAAAAGGGAAGTAAACGAAATCTCAGGATTAATTAAGTTAAGGTAATTGACCTAATAAACAAAAAAGTGATGATTCAAAAAGTCTCTTTCTTGATTAATTTTAATCACAATCTTATGCTGCCTCTTTGTAATAAGTACATAACAATTATTTGACAAAATTAAGTCTTTATACTATAAAACTGTGACTAGGACAAATTATTTCAAGATCCAAAGCTTTTGTAACACAAAATTTCAGGTTAAATAAAACTTTGGAGTTTATATTTTCTTTAATTAAAAAAATAAAAGAATAGGGGCCAGGCGGTGGCGCTGGAGGTAAGGTGCCTGCCTTGCCTGCGCTAGCCTAGGACGGACCGCAGTTCTGTCCCCTGGTTTCCCATATGGTCCCCCAAGCCAGGAGTGACTTCTGAGCACATATCCAGGAGTAACCCCTGAGCATCACCGGGTATGGCCCCCAAACCAAAAATAAATAAATAAATAAAATAAAAATAAAAGAATATGTCTACTATTTACCTATCCATCTCTTGTTCACATAATAAATATTTATCAATCATTGTGAAATAAATAATAAAATAATTACATATCTTTACTATGTAGTTAACAAGTTTTATGGAGAAAATTGTGCCAAGAATGAGTAAAGAGTACTGATTGGAATTATAACTAAATAAATTGAGCAGAAAATAGATAATATTTTAAATAAAATAGTTCCAAAAAGTAAGATGATCTTAAGGTTCTGGTCAATGCAGAAATCAGAAAAAATTTTTTGTTTTTTTTGTTTTTTTGTTTTTGGGTCACTCCCAGTGGCAGTGAGGGGTAACTCCTGGCTCTTAGCTCAAAAATTACTCCCAGCAGGTACAGAGCCCATATGGGATGCCAGGATTTGAACCAACTTTCGTTGTGGATAGGCTGTGTGCAAGGAAAATACACAACTGTTGTGCTATCTCACCGACCCCTAAATAATGTTTTTAAAAGAAAGAACAAGAAGTGAGGATAGGAGACCTGGAAACATAATATAACAGGTAACAAATTTGCTTTGCTCATAGCTGAGCAGGTTTAATGCACTGAGTGCAGCAGAATTGATCCCTAAGCAAAGAGTTGGGAGAAAGTTCTAAGCACAGCTGAATATGCCCCAAACTAACCCCCACCTAGCCCCCCAAATGTCTATATAAATTAGTGGTAATTAATAGCAATTGATTGTTTATATCAAAAGTTCCAAAAGAAATCTGCACAGAAAATTAGTCATGCTAATAAAATTTTAATGTTTACAAGAATTAACTCAACTTAAAATTTCACTTCACCTCAACATCAGTAATGGCATATTAAAAGATAATGGCAAATTAAATGTCACTTATCTGTTTCTTAATTTTAATTTAACAATGTGTATGATTTATATAGATAAACATATTAGATATATGGGTGTTCTTTTAAAACTTGAGCACAACTTAAAAATTTTAACAAGGCCAAAACAAAAAAACACTATTTCAAGCCAGCTCCCTTCAAATTAATGTAGACCTTGACCATTCACTATTTTCAATAAAAATTCCAAGAAAATTTTATTTGGGAACTTTTAAATGGACTGTATAAAATATCTTGAAGATCAAGAGCCCACACTAAACTAAGGGGATTTTTGACAAAAAGGAAGCATTTCTATTGTATTAGGATGTTACAATGGGTAGGGTCTAGAGAAACAGGACAGGGGAGAAGGCACTTTCCTTGTATGTACCAAACTGTGGCTTAATCCCTGGCACTACTTTGTGTCCTCTGAGTACCACCAAGAGATATTCTTGATCACAGAGCCAGCAGTAAGATTTGAACACAGCTGATTGTGCTCTGCCCTCCAAGAAGCCGGACGTTATAATGATATAGAAATAGAATATGGCATTAGGGGGCAGAGAGATAGTATGGCTGTTAAGGCACTTGCTTTGCATGCAACTGACCTAGGTTCAATCCCTGACACCCCATATCATCTCCTGAGCCCATGAAGAGTGATTTTTGAGTGCAGAGCCAGGAGTAACCCCTGAGCACTGACAGGTATGGCCCCTAAACCAAAACAACAACAACAAAGAAAAGAGTATGGAATTAGCATGAAACTGTCAGATACACCACCTGAATAGAATAATGTTTGTTTGGCAAGCTTAGTGTTTGGCATTTTCATATGAGAATTTGGTTTATCATTGAGACATGAAAAATCAATAGTAAAGGACAGAATATTTGCTAATTCATGCCAGAAAAATTGATCTAAAATAAAAATGACTTTGAGGTATCTTCCATAGTATTACAAAATAAACTCAAAATTATCTGTAGAGTCAAATGTTAAAAATAAAGTCTATAATGGTAATGAGAATAAGTGTAGAAAAATATCCTTGCTATTTGCTTTGAAGTAAATGGAAAACTATTCTCAAATGCAATTAATAAAGTAAAATGATAGGCGTTCTAAGTAATATACTGTCAGAAATATGAAGGGTCTGTACAAGTGGAGTATCATGAACCTGGATCCATTATCAGCTACACGAGAACATAGAATATTGCAGTCCATGTCATAAGAGGTGTTATAAAAGACGCAACACACAACATGAACTGAATGGATGAAGGTTTTTCTCACCAAGAGAAAAAAGAGCAAGATCAGGTTCAATAATGTGCCTTAGTGACCCATGGTTGGGGGATTGCCTTGACAGTTGTCATAGGGCAACCATCATAGTTGTGTTCCTCTTTTAATGCAAGACAAGGATCAAATGTAACCCTCCAGTAATAGAAAGAAAGTAAAGTCAATAGTGTACCTGAGGCTTTTTTAATGAACATATTTAAGTTCAACAAGTATAAGATAAACCAAAACCAGAAAGGTATTTGCACATAAGAAGAAAAACTTGGCATAGGCTTTGCAGGCTATTTCTGCTTAGTTAAGGGAGCAGAAGTGTTCTTTCAAGGTGTTTCTTAGTGTCCAATCTTGGATCTGTGCCTAGGTGTGACCCTTGACCATGCTTGGGGGCATATATATTATAATGAGGATTCCAAGAGGGGTCAGTTTTATGCAAGACAAATACCTTACCTTTTTAAGGTTTCTTTGACCTGAGGCCTGTTCTTACTGGTTGAGTAGAGATTGAAAGATTTATTTTTTGAGATTGAAAGATTTTTAAATGAGAATGCATTTCCCATCACTTGAGTTTTTACAGTACCTTGTATGTAAAAATATTAGTTTCAAGATAAGAGACAGTAGATTGTCTCTGGGTCAGAGACAAAAGATTTTGCTACTCATGGCACAGCATGTCTCAAGTTTCAAGCAGTTACCTCATATTTCCCAAATTTCATTGGATTGTTTAACCATAATGGGATAATCAAATTTAAGAAAGCCTTTTTTATAAAGGGCTCTAAGTGAAACCTTTCTCAGAGAAATATTATCTTTAACATACTGGACAACAGATATGCATTTTGTTCAGAAAAAGATATCTTCTTCTGAAACTACAATAAATAAGCTTCCTTATAAAAATGGTTTAGGGCAAAATCTATCAGTGACTAATGCTTGTAAAAATGCAGATATGTGAGATCTTCAGGAGTAATTATCTGCTAAGAGAAAAATAATTGATAAAGCAAATACATAGATTATAGTCTTGGATTTATTTTTAAAAAGCTAATTTCAATGGGCCAGAGTAGTGGCACAGCGGTAGGACATTTGCCTTGCATACGACTGACCTAGCATGAATTGTGATTTAATCTCATGGCATCCCATAAGCAGTTCCTCAAGCCAGGAGTGATTTCTTGGCTCATAGCCAGGAGTAACCCTGAGTGACTCAAAAAGCAAAAAAAAAAAAAAAAAAAAATCTAACTTTCAAGAAAAGAAGAAAAATAAAAATGAACAAAAGATATGAATTGGCAATTTATAAGGTAAAATTCAATATGTAAGTAAGTATGTAAAGAGGCAGTCCAGTTAATTAGCTAAGGTGGAGTTTTCTTAAACTTTCCTCACTGGTGACCACATTTTGCCACATGATATGAGTGGTATCAGAAACACTTTGAATTCAATCCAGGTTTGATGTTTAATTTATTTTTGGCTGTAAATTCAGAAAACTCTTACTAAAACCAAATTTTTGCAGTGGGCATATTCAACTTTATGACCCCATATGGAACCATGGTCTATACACTAAGAGACTAGGAATAAAGAAAATGATAATTAAAGAAAATGTAAGACATCAGTTTATACTCTTCAAAAGAAAGTTAAAAGGGATTTAGTAGGGGACCAGAAAGATAGCACAGCGGTAGGGAATTTGCCTTGCAGGCGGCCTTCCAGTTTGATCCCTGCCATCTCATATGGTCCCTGGAGCCTGCCAGGGGCGATTTCTGAGGGCAGGGCCAGGAGTAACCTCTGAGCACTGCTGGGGCATAATCCAAAAAACCAAAAAAAAAAAAAATGTGTTTTAGTAGTAAGTGCTACCTTGGAGTCATGGACATTGGCACGTGTCTGACACTACCATTTTGAGAACAAAATTTATTTCATTGGTGAAAATGTATTGCATATGCATGTGGCCAAGAAATTCCATTTTATAACTAAATCCCTTAGCAGATACCTATCAAGATGTTTAATTCAGCAATGTGTTGGAATCTATTGACGTTACCTACTGGTGGCAGCAGCATTGTAGGACACATGATAGAAACACATTCAAAACCCAGAATGAATAAAAAAACTGTCTTTAGTAAAATATAGATGTAAAAATGCAACAGCAAAGTATGCCATAAATACAGTAGTATAAGTGCCAGAAATATGACATTAAATTAAAAAGTAACTGATGTTTATAATATAAAACATTGATTTTAAATTTTATATTTCTAAATATTTCACACAAATAATATGATCATAGAAAGAGCCACATTCATTTCCAATTTCTTTTCTGCCTAAGAGTACTAATCATTATTTGAAATTAAGCTATATGTTGATATATTGACTAATATTTTTATTGTGTGTCTTAACCATCACTAGGTAAAATCTTGGCTTAGATCTATCTTTGAGGGCCGGAAAGATAGCATATGCTGCTGATTCAGGATGAATGATGGTTCAATTCCCAGTATCTCATATGATCTCCCGAGACTTCCAGGAATGATTTCAGAGTGCAGAGCCATGAGTAACCCTGAGTGGGGTCGGGTGTGACCCCAAAACCAACTTAAATAAATAAATAAATAAAAGTAAATCTATCTTTGAGACTGGTCAGATTGTTCAGGAAGTAAGGTGCTTTTTTTTTTAGCACATGGCTAGCCTGGGTTCAATCTCCAGCAGTCCATGTTGTCCCTGAAGCTTCATCAGAAGTGATATCTGACCACAAAATGAGAAGTACCCTTAGTACCATAAAATGGGTTCCAAAAACATAAAAAAGAAAAAGTGACACATTTTATAATTGCATTTTAACTTCCAAATATTTGTGGCATTTGTGAACTTGTAAATTATTTCCATTCATTGTATAGTCCCAATGATATGTGAAATTAATAATATGTGAAATTAAATAAAGTCCCATAACATTACAGCAGGGACCACTACTTGCTTTGCTTATACAAATGTTCAGGCTCTGAAAAGTCCATATTCACATCATTATTCTTCTGTAAGTAACCTACATTTATCATATCTTGCTCTCCTCTTCATTTGACAACTCCTCACTCTCATTCACCAAAACAAAATGAAGGTGACTCTGTCTATGCCATTTCTAAATCAGTTACAAGAGTTCCAAGTTTATTCTTAGGGATGGTGTCATCTCATTGCTAGCAAGGTGACTAATGCATACAGTTTCATTTGTGTATGGGTATTCTTTTGTGAAATCATGAAATTTTTGCTTCCTGGTTCTGTGTAGAACTTTGTGAGTAGGGTCAGAATTCTAAACAAGACCCCTATGCGTAGCGTACTCTTTATTTATTTATTTCAAATAATAGACAAAGGTAAATTCAATTTGTCTTCTTTATCAAACAGCAAGAAGTGTTCATAGCTATCAATATTTGAAGAAAATGTCTAAAAATAGCATTAGCCAACTAGTTTCTTGAACATCTCAGCTCTGAATTGCAGCACTGTGGTTATTCTACCTTTGACATATTTACATATCTGAGCTGAGAATAGAGTTTCAAAGAAAGGGCATCCAACCTTGTAAAAACAGAGTGAATAGCTTAGAAGAGGCTATTAGATTTGATACCCAATAACTTCTTTGAAACTTTAGAGATAGGAGTTTTGCCTGCCAGCTGGGGGCATGATCTTAAAAGCACCCTAAGTATTTTGAATACACTCAGGTGCACTCAATTAAGCTAAATATTTGGCAACAGCAAAGCATTTCTTGCCAAGATATTGAGAGTACAGAATTATGTTTATTTTAATTTTATTTAGAGATGCAGACATGTTTCTGTAGCAAAAGCAAAACTTGGAACTATTTTGGATTCCAGTTTCTGAGCTTAGGTTTATTAATGTGTTTATAAGATAATCCATAAAACTTTTGAAAATATGTTTTTCTCCAATGTCCTAACATTCTCTTCCTTCACAAAACAGGTTCTAGAAGTCTGGTTTCTTATACTTTCCAAAAAATATAATAGCTACTTTTGGCTCCATAATGACTGAATCACCATCTTACAATTTTCTACTGGAAACAGTTTGGAATGGATACTGTATAAACCCAAGCTATATGATAAGGGACTGAGTTATAAAAAAGAGGTTTATAAAGGCGTTTAGGAGTCAAAGAGCTGGATAAATGAATGCCTTATTTTTTTCCTCCTTATTTTTCATCCATAACAGAAACATTTTTACTTTTAGGAAATATTTTGTAGTTTTTTTGGAATTTAGTACTGGATACGAATATATATGAATCCTATATTCCAATGTCAAAGTGTAGGAAGCGTGTTGTATGTGTGTCACCCTATAGAGAGAAGCTCTAGTTAATTTCTACATGGACAATAGAATTCATCTCTGCTGCAATGACTTGTTGCCTGGCTACCTTTGGGAGAGAAGAGATAGAAAAGATCAGATAAAATTTATATAGAACACGTAAAAAATGAATGATAGTATTTGCAGAGGAAAATGGTATTTTAAAAGTATTTGCAGAGAAAAAAAAGTATTTGCAGAGGAAGAATAGACTCTGATTAAAAATGGTAAGCTCATGTGACTGTAAGCTTTTCAAAAGGGTCAGGAAGTTGTTTAAACCAAACATTGCATTTAGAAAGACTTTATAACAACAAGTCTAAAGATATGAAATTTGTTTGTGGACTCTAATTTAGTACCCCTTAGCTACAGTTTCCTTTTCCTGGCTTTCAATTATATTCAAGGACAGTCACTGTTTGAAAGTATTATATGTTATGGAGTATTTGGGAAGAAATATCACACTTATTACATTTATAATGTGTTATTATTTTATGTTATTTATTTTGTTAGAATATACATCTGGGGCTGAAATAGTGGTGCAAGCGGTAAGGCGTCTGCTTTGCCTGCGCTACTTTAGGACGGACTACAGTTTGGTCCTCCGGCATTCCATATGGTCTCCCGTGCCTGCCAGGAGTGATTACTGAGTTCATAGCCAGGAGTAACCCTTGAGTGTCACTGAGTATGACCCAAAAACCAAAAACCAAAAATAAAAAAATGTAAAAGAATATATACTACATTTTGTTGAAATTTATATATACTATATTTATACTTTAATATGTAGAGTACACTCCCAGAAATAATTAGGGACTACTAGAACCACATCCAAATGGTGCTAGAAAGATAATAATGTGGTAACAGAGAGTAAACTCAGGGTCTCAAACATGATAGGCATTTTCTCTACTACAGAATGATCTCCCCAGGGCTACTATGCTTAATTGGTACATGAAATTTTTATATAACCATGTATCTACACCAGAAAAATAACAATCGAATAGGATTTGTCACTCTTGGTAATCTCTGTGGCTTCAGGCATCCACTAGAGATTTTGGAAGCTGAAGGGAGGAGGTGGGAGAAAGAAAGAGAGAGACAGAGAGAGACAGACAAAGAGACAGAGACAAGAGACACAGAGAGATTGCACCTTTGTCCACTAGTGTTTAATTCCTAGGCCTCTGTGCAGATAGCTCTGGAAGTAAACAAATGAAAGGGTTCCTTTGCCTAACAGGCACTGACAAGGAGACAAGCTTGGAATAGGATGGGAAACTAAAGGTATGCTATGCTGAGGGTAACCAGTCTGGGCAATATTTGCAGTTTCACAACTTCTCAACATAAAAAAATTTCATGGTATTGGCAACTGTAAAATGCGCTTATAATATTTGTGTTTATAAATTTCTTTCTTATTCAATGTCCTTTTCTCCCCTTATTTCCCACCATGGAAATTCAAGTAGAAATTTAATGCCTTGAACCAAAAGAAACTTCCCCAAGAAAATAATTTTCTTAGTTATAAAATAAAATATAATATTATTCTGATTTATGTTTCACATATAAGTGCCTTCTATTCCAATCAAGCAAGTGATTAAGGTACTTGTCCTAAAGCACTTTATTGTACCTATTGATCACTTTTTATTATCCTATTCTTTTTTCTAAGTTTTTATTTCTAACCTACTAGATGTAAATTTTCAGGCAGAGATTGTGTCTATTAGAACTTTATATCACCTAAGTGTTGCTTAAAAATAAAACCACAAGCTTAAAATGGAAGTGCCTGTATTAAGTTCACCAAGATATAGTACAAATCTAATTGGGGTTTCAATCTTCTCCAGAATACTGTCCTAACTTGTCAGTATGGAACTTGCCTGGTTAACACTAAAGCAGTCATCTTTTTTCTAACATCTAAAACAAAACGAGATAATCTACACAAGATCTTGTTGCATTTACCATTGTAGGTTACTTAAGCCTTAAATAAATAATTCACTCTTCCATTAACTTTCCCTCTTTCTGCTTATAATAATCCTTATTTTGAAGCCTCCGATGCTCCTTTTGACCTTCTTGAGGTAATGCTATCTAATTCATATTGCTTTTTATGAGAAAATGAGACCCTAAAGTTTAATGAATAATCTGACTATTTTTTCTACTTATAACTAGTCACTTCTCTCTTATAGTTAGCAATTCTCTGTAGATTGGATATTAAACTGTGGATTAATAAGCAGAACATTTTGAATAGAAGGGGAAAGATCAAATTGAATTGTTACTATAGGATGCATCATTCATTTATTTAGGTATAACCAATTTATTCTTTTAACATAGACTTTGGTCTGAAAAATGAAAGGATCAGGAAAATAGAAGGGTAGGCTATTTGGAAAACTTTGGAGGCTCCATATTTATCTTCATGAAAAACTAGTTTTGAAGATCAAGTTACAGTGTTTCTTTTTTAAGGAAAGCAAGGGAGTTAGAGGAAAAAGATCAAATGAAGCTTAATAACTCATCACAAAAGGCATTATTTGAAGTTCATTTAGAAATGAGTGCGAGTAGCCTTCAGGAAGATAAACCATCTCACAAATATAAAGTAAATTTCAACCAATGCGGGAAACATAAAAAGAGAAATTAATTTGACAGCATTTGTGGTTTCACTCCTTCCCCCATTTCCTTATAGGTCTTATCCATGATAAAAATATTCCCCTGTATTCCACAGCAATATATTATATTTTTTAATATGCAGCAACTTCCAGCCAAGTAGAAGCTGAAGTGGAAGTATTGAACAGCTACCTTGGCACTTGACTCTTAATATATGTTCAGAGGGTTAATATATAATAAAACAGAGAAGATGACAGCCAGATAAAACAGTCACAGTCCCAAGGATGGAAAATAATGTTGCCAGGAAAGCCAAAATATAATTCCTGCTATGACTGTTTTCTCCAGGAAGTACTTCTGTAAAACACCTTCTGAGCACAATAGTCATTGAATCCAATGATATATTTTTAGACGACACTAACTGCACTCTTTTTTCTGTCTTCCATTTTAAGAAAACGGCACATCTGGAAAGAACAGTGATGAAGAACAGGAACTGGCGCATTCATGCTCAGCTCCTACTGGGCATGTTCCATTTAATTTCCTCCTTTTTATGACACTTTCCTATGCTGCTACTCCAGACATTCAATAAAACACCTCACCCTGTCGAAATTGTAAGGGAAGGAAAATCTAAAGTCTTACTCTAGTTCCGAGTATCAGATCACTACAAAAATCAGTAGAGGTTCACAGGATCCTATGGCAAGCCCTGTAGTAATCACTTCTTGTGTTTTTCTGCTCTTGGTGTTTGCACATAATCTCTTTTGTTTTTGCACTTCATTTTCATCTAGAACTTGCCAGAGAAATGTCACCTGTGTCTGTATTCTGAAGTTGGCACAAATATTGAAAAATAAAGGACTCAGGTTTTTGTACTTCACTTCTATATACTCTCATCAGTTTTTCCACTGAGCAGTTGAGAGTTTAGTTTAGTTATAAAGACATAAGAAATAAATAGTCATGGATATTTTGTGGAGAAAGTTCTGAGTCTGGCTGAAACAGACACACGATAAACAGGTCAAGAACTGTATCATCTACAGAGATACAGAGATCACCCATGCTGAAGCAGAAATCTTCCATACATCACAAAAGCACCAAGGGGAGAGTAAATGAACATGCAAGGAATCTATAGTTAATCCCATGGCAGTATGCTTCAAGGGTGGAGAAACCTTGTATCTCTTAGGCCAAGAGAATTCCCTCTCTAATGTCCCCAATATTTACTGTGCCTATGCGGGGGGGGGGGAGCACAAAATAATATTTTCTATTTAGTTAGCTATTTATTTGTTTTGGTGCAGATATCGAAGTAGATGTCTCCACTTTTCTTTTCTTTTCTTTTTTTTTTTTTGTGCTCTGGCATGTTTTTATTTCAGGACCAAGGCTATTATGTGGTGCTTGTCTTTATTGCTGTAGTGCTCACTGGATATTTTATTTATTTATTTTTGTATTGTTGTGGTGTTTCAATTCCTTTTTTCCTCTCCTCTCAAACTGAGGTAAAGAGTCTCTAGAAGGACTCCACCCATTTTTGGCTTATTTGATTTTTACCCCATTTTATTGCTTTTCTTTTCTTCAAACAAAATCACATAACTTGAACTATCTAGTTCCGCCTCTCAAATAAAGGGGGAAATAAGAGAGGGTACAAGGTCCAAACAGATGTATGATCACTACGTTGTAAGACAGACACAGAGGGAACTGCCTACGCTAGCAGCCCCAGGAGTGAGGGTGGGGATATGGGATGCAGGTTGGGAACCTGGGGGGTGGAGAGAGGACAAATTTGGTGATGGGAATTCCCCTGATTCAATGTTAATATATACCTAAAATATTACTGTGAAAGATATGGAAGCCAACATGGTCAAAATAAAAATTTAGAATAAGATACAAAAACAAAAAACAAACAAAAGAACTGTTTCATCACCTAGCTTTAAAGTGTTGAAGAAGGCAAGGATGACTTAATTATTGGGTGCCTAGGGAAACCACACATTTAGAAAAAAAGATATACAGTAAATATTTGATACCTAGTGTTGGAGGTTTTTCCTAATTTAGAAGGAACTGGTATTTGCTTTTTTTACATGTGGTTGAGTATTAGTCTTACCAAAAACAGAATAAAAGGTGAAGTAAGAGTATATTGGTACTGTGAGAAAACAGAAAAACAAAATTGGGAGGCTGTGGGATAAAATCTGGACAACCCTACAGGGCATAAGTTAGTTTATTTTAGGTATCTTGAATTACAATTTTTCTATACTACACTTTCTCCCTATCATAAGCACATTGAAAGTTAAAAGCACAGCTTCTCTTTTGAAAGAAGTAGAAAACAAACAATGCCTCTCAAAAATGACGTTGGTTTATTTTTTATTTGCTATTCATAATCAAATAATATTTGATCGATATGGGTCCTTTTTAGATTAATGCTTTACATTGGAATTAAAATGCTTTTAAAAAAGTTTATTTTGTAATTTTTTTTACTGCAGAAATAGTATTTAACATGGAACTAACCTAGTATCAAAATTCCAAGTGTATTCTGCCATATTGTTGACTAGAGGTTCAATGCTATGAGGTATATCAAAAGCTTGCCTATCTTGATTGGCTAAAACTTTATACATAATA